>SNQJ01S0071116.1:35776-49994 GCA_010110895.2 Picea sitchensis
TTCTCAATACATCAATAAATACAAGATCTCAACCATGTACCATAAAAACTCTTAGCCATATGCCAAGAAATACAAGATGTGCCTCAACAAGAAGTATCAATGATAAATATACAAACACTGTATTTCTGTAGATCTGACTTATACAGAAGATCCCATGTAGCCACTAGTCTCTCTAGGGAGAATCCTCAAATATCCATTGTCATTCCTCATGCATACATCAAAATCCAACTATTCATAGAAATAAGACATAACTTTTGAACCAATAGATGTATCTGATGTATCTAAGCACTCTAGACCTTCCTAGGAGCTTGATATCAGAATCTAGAACCTCTGCACCTTCATATTCTCAAGTTTCATGGATTTATCAACATGTACTCACCCTATACATAGTCATCCCGTGTACATACTCACCCTATACACAGTCAGCCCGCTTATACCTTCAATGTATACGCACCCTATACACAGACAACACACATATGCCTCAGAAAATAGGGTTTTCTGTGAATCCAAGAATTTCGTCGTCAACCCTTCGTGCTACCTCAGGCGTTTTCCACTTCAGATGTATCCACAAGTATTTACAATAAGCTTCACACAAGAAAATATATATACAATATGTACAAGTGTGTTCTTAATGAGTGAGCTTTGCCTCTTATTTATATCTTCATGTAGCATTACACTTTCCTTATTTTAGGGTTTCTTCATTTAAAATAAATTCTTTTGCAAAGCACTTTGACCCTTGGGGGCTTCTATAAGACTCATGAGGGATTCTCCAACTTCATATGGTCATAACTCTCTAACCGTGAGGAGTTATGTGACATTCCACATACCACCAGAAATGGCATGACAAGCATTATCCAGCTAGGATAGTTTCACTGACAAATTCATTGTACTTCATCTCATTATTCCACAATTAAGCATGGTTTCTCTCACTACGCAAAGTGTATTCCCGTGAGGGGTTTCACCATAAGGGGACCACTTTGGAGTTCATCCATATTTACTTCTTATCAACCATGAAAAAACAATAATGAATCATATTTACATCAAACAATCTTGGGTCCATTACCCAAACCTTTGTGCAACAAGGCTTTCTTCAATGGTTGACATCAATGACAACCAACCTTAATCAACATGTCATGTAGATGCAAGCCGAGTTGGATAGAGGGTTGTTCTTCTGTAAATAAAGAGAGTAGGATGAAAATTGTGTCTTAGGTGTAGACCAAGGTTAGTCATGTAACTCTTTATTCTATGGATGAATAAGACAAAAAGAGAGCAATATTCTCAAGGAGTGTCAATTTTCTCAGTTAAGGGTTTCCAAAGTAAAATCTCTATGTACTAAGTGTGTTTGTCATTTATTTTCTGCTTGAATATGTCTTCTCTTTCCTGGTTGGTTTAGTGTGAGTGTTATTTTTTCTATACGTCACCTGAGGGGGACACAAGTGGATATGGCTATTTGGGAGAACTATGGGTTAGGGTTCAAATAGATATAAGGCAAGCCTTTTCAACTTGCCAATGGATGGGTGTGGGCTATAACCATTGAATCCTTAATGGATGTGTGGAGTCTCTACTTGTAGAATATATGGATTGTTGTGATTTGGGGGCACACAATAGAGTTATAAATCCCTACTCCCTAGTAGATATACCTTTTAGATTTTTAAATAAGCCATGTAAGTTGAAGGGATATTACAGATAAATGAGTTGGGATCTCAAACTGGTCACTTTGAGGGGGCTCTTGAATATATTATTTTTATATAGAAAAAATAAAATATTTACGAAGGGAAAAAAATAATTAAGAAAAAATGAGGCATCAACACTTCAAAAGGGGGGTGATAAATAATCAAGAATTTATAAAATGAAATAAATAAATAAAACATTGTTTTGCATGGAAGGGGTGAGATGGATAACCTCATTGGGTCTTTAAATAGATGGGGAAATTCTTGGTTTTGGCGTGTACTTGGAGAGTACATAAATGTTGCAGAAATTATACTAGCATAAATGATTTAACTAAAATGATAAATGATATCTTGGAGAAAGATGTATTATTAATTTAGATTTTTCTAGTGAATGGTAAAATCCACGCTAAGTATATTCTACACCAAAACTAGTTGTGATCCAACACAGCTCGGGGGGTCTCAGGGAAAGAAGTTTTCCTTGAGTATGGGTGGGAGGAAACTGGTTGGCACCATGAAAGTTGGAAATGTCAAGGGAATTTGGAGTGGATGGATGGATAATTTCTAAAATCGAGAAGACTACGCATCATTCAGAGAAGACTTGTGTGGGACAATAATTCTACTTGAAAATATATTGGTACTTATCTTGGGCGGGTATAATATCTTGTCAATTTCTTATTTGGTTGATTTGAGTTCTTGTTTATTTTCAATCTAACTAGGATTTTGAATCTATTTTATGAATTACCACGTTAGGAAAATGATGTTGAATTGAGGTTATGATCAGAGAAAAATCTTGGTTTTTATGGTTTTATCTAACCTGGAATGAATCTAACCCTTGCATGTAGCCATCTTGGAAATTGTGCAATTTTTTTGAGGAAGATGACTTTGTTATGGCACTAAATTCAGTGTTGGAAAAGTGGGAAGAAAAAGAAAAACAATGGAGATATATTGTAATTCTAGTTTGATGCAGGTGGTTTCAACTTGAAGAATGGTTTTAATAATATGATTTCTCTCTTATCATTCTTTTGTACCATCTTCTTCTCTTATATCAATCCTTACTGGGAATGTGGGTTTATCCTTTGATATAATGTAAGAATGATGGTGTTTAGCTCTTTCATTTGATTTTATGTGATTAGAATAAATTCTAGTTAATTTATTATGTATAAGAGCTTGAATTTGGTACTGGGTTAGATGTAGAAATATATGAGAATTTTGGGGCATAATTGGTAGAAAACTATTGAAGAAATGATTATTTGTTACATGTTTGAGAAAAAGTTTATAGGGGTATTTTACTTGCTACTTTTTCTTAGCCTATTTTAAAGACTTATAGAGGTGTGAGAATTTCTAGGAAATGCTCAGAATGATTTATGTGTGTGCCTGGATTTCTTTATGACTCGATGCAGATTATGAAATATTTTATGAGTCAACGACTCGGGTATCCTTCTAATAGACATCTAGTTGACGCAACTATGGTCTTGAAAACCAAATCAACACATATTTGAACTTGTGAGGTTTGCAGAGTGTTGGTCTAACTGTATAGAGATATGGTAACTTTGTTTGACTTAGCTCCTATTCTTATTGCTATGATGTTGAGGAGTTATAATGAGCCTAATCATGAAATCATCTTCTTTTGAGAGTGTTATTTATTAATGTGGTGATTGAAACAATCGAGATGAGTTTTTCTCTTCACAATTGCAATTACAATTTGTATGCCCACTCTAGATAGATGTTTCTATTGGGTTGTTATATTATTTGCAGTGAAAGTCTAGTCAAGGTGAATCGACCGACGGTCGAAGTCGAGGTGAATCGACAGCAAGTCGAAGGTTGAGGTTAGTCGATAGAGTAAATTCAAAGTCGATGAATTAGCTCTTATTCTTATTGCTATGATGTTGAGGAGTTCTAATGAGCCTAATCATGAAATCATCTTATTTTGAGAGTGTTATTTATTAATGTGGTGATTGAAACAATTGAGATGAGTTTTTATCTTCGCAATTGCAATTACATTCTGTATTCCCACTCTAGATAGATGTTTCATTTGGGTTTTTATATTATTTGTAGTGAAAGTCTAGTCAAGGTGAATCGACCAACGGTCGAAGTCAGGGTGAATCGAAAGCAAGTCGAAGGTCGAGGTTAGTCGACCAAGTAAATTCAAATTCGAAGGTCGAGGTAGTTTGACATAGTAAAGGCATCGACAGTAAGTCAAAGAGGTCAACCAACAAGAGGTTTACAGGAAGACATGTGGTGATCGACTGAAGACCGAATGAAGGACGACTAGTAGTCGACTGTAAGAGAATCCCAAGATTTTCAGGATTTGTAGCCAAAAATCTAGATGGATATGTAACCATTTTTGGGCACGAAGTCTTTAGGGTTTTTCCTATTGTAAAGCATATAAAGAGGTTTGTTGTAAGGTCGTAAGGCTAATGAGAAAAGTGTAGGTTGTTGGTCATGTAGATGTAAGTCGGATTGGCTATAGGGTTCTTCTTGTGCAGGAAAGAGGGTATGATGTCGATTGTGTCTTCAGTGTGGACCAAAGTTAGACATGTAACCTTTTATTCAAATTGAATAAGACAACAAGAGAGCATAACGCTCAAGGAATGTTGGTTTTCTCGGTTTGGGTTTCCAGGGTAAAATATCTGTGTATTGTCTGATTTCTTTGTCATTTACGTTCTAGATTAAATTATTCTTCTCCTCTACTAGGTTTAGTGTGGAATTGTCTCTCATTTCCTGACAAGTGGTATCAGAGCGAAGTTCAGCTCTGGAAAGTGGTATCAGAGTTGTGTTATGCTTTGACGTGTGTATTAGATTTTGATTTACCAATCTTGAATTTGAAAACTAAACCCTAGGTACAGTAAGAGTTGTAAGTCATAAATTGCATTAAAGATCGTGGTAAAGAATGGTGAGCAGTTCAAGAATAGAGATAGAAAAATTCAATGGCCATAAATTTGAGCTTTGGAAACTTAAAATGGAAGATCTTCTTTTAGATCGAGAAAAATGGACAACAGTCTGTCCAGGTACCTAGTCGATATGCATGTCGATGGAAGAATGGGATAAACTAGAAAGAAGAGCAAGAAGTACGATTCGGCTTTGTCTTGCAGATTTTGTATTGTTGAATGTCTCAGGTGAAAATTCGGCCAAGAAACTATGGGACATGCTAGGAATCTTATACCAGTCGAAATATCTGGTAAATAAGTTGTTTCTCATAAAGAAACTGTATCTTCTAAGAATGAGTGATGGTAGTTTGATGACTGAGCATTTAAATGTGTTTAACACCATCTTAATCCAGTTGTCGTCTGTGGATATTAAAATCACTAAGGAGGAGAAGTGTATAAGCCTATTATGTTATTTGCCAAAATCCTGGGATAGCTTAGTCGTGGCTATAGGGAGTAATACAACCACACTATCTCTAGAATATGTGGTTGCTTCTCTATTGTCAGAAGAAATGAGAAGAAAGAACATGGAAGGATCGACAAAATATGCTTTAGTGGTGATAGGTCGACCGATTGAAAGAGATAAAGGAAACTTATCTAGTAGAAAGTCTAAGTCGAAGGGTAGATCAAAATCCTTGATTCAGTCGACAAGAAGATGTTGGAAATGTCGTAAAGTTGGAATTAAAAAAAGGATTGTAAGTCAAGGGATATGGAAGTCAATACGAGATCTGACGAGAAGTAGTTAACTGAGAGAAAGACAACCCCAGATAAGGGAGGTGATGTGTACATGGCGTCAACCAGTACACGGTCAGATCAAGTTTTTTGGTTGATTGACTTAGGAGCATCCTATCATATGACACCACATAGACAATGGTTCTGTGAGTATGAACGATATGATGGAGGTGATGTGTTCTTGGGGGATGACTCGACAACCAAAATTGTTAGATGAGGAAGAGTTTGACTGATACTACAGGATGGCAGGAAAAGAACCCTTCCAGGTGTGCTACACATTTTGGGCTTGGAAAGAAACATGATATTTGTCAGTAAGATGAGTGATGTTAGACTGCATACTCTGTTTCATAAGGATTTGTGCAAGATGGTCATAGGTGTGATGGTATTAATGAAAAGAGTTCAAATTGGAACCCTATACAAGTTTTTAGGAAATGTCGACTTGAATTCTCCTAAAGTCGACTCGACTTTGACTCAACTCGACCTGACTCGAACTGAGTTGGTACAAGCTCACTCGACAAGACATGATAAAATTGACCCAACCATGCTATGGCACAAGAGGATGGGACACATTGGAGAAAAATAACTTCGAGCTATGCACAACAAAGGTATGGTCGAAGGTTTTCCTGAATGTGGTTTAGAATTCGAGTTTTTTGAACATTGCATATATGGAAAACAAAGTCAGGTGAGGTTTCCATCTGGAGCGACAAGGGAAAATGGGATTCTAGAGTTGGTGCATAGTGATGTGTTTGGCCCGGTTACAGTTCCTTCACTTGGTGGATCCCTGTATTATGTCTCCTTCATAGATTATTTTTCCAGGAAGAAATGGATATATTTCCTAAGGATGAAATCAAATATTTTCAAGAAATTTAAAGAGTTTAAATCTCTTGTAGAAAACCAGACAGATAAGAAGATTAAGGTGTTGAGAACTGACAATGGTGGTGAATTATGTGGAAAAGAATTTGATCAGTTCTGTAAGCAGTGTGGAAGAGCATGCAAAAATACCACACCATATACCGCACAACAAAATGGATTTGTCAAGAGAATGAATAGAACATTGATGGATAAGGCAAGGAGCATGCTCAAAGGTGTTGGTCTTGCACAAGAATTCTGGTTGGAAGCAATTGACACTGCAAGATATCTAGTGACTATGTCTCCTTCATCGGCATTAGTCGAAACGAATCCACATGAGGTATGGTTGGGTAATAATCCTTCGATTTCACATATCAAAGTATTTTTTGTGATGCATTTGTGCATGTTCCTAAGGAAAAGAGGAGCAAGCTGGAAAAGAAGGCAGTAAAAAAAAAATTCAATAGGTACAAAGAAGGAATGAAACGATATAATCTCTTGGATCCTACATCAAGGAGAGTAGTGTACAGTCGAGAATAATCTTGAGATGGAGAATAATCTTGAGATGGTGTGGTTTGAACTGAGGAACGAAGAAGATTATTCAGATGAGTCGAATGAATCTGAGGAAGAGGTGGAACAACATAATACGGTGGTAAGGAGGTCATAAAGAGTAAGAAAACCAGTCGAAAGGTATATTATGCTCGACTTTCGTTCTGCATTCATGCTAACTTCCATCGACAATGAGCCCAATTCATTCGGTTAGGTATTCGACTCGACAGAGGGTAAACTCTAGAAGGACGCCATGGTCGAAGAGATGAAATCCTTGCACAAGAATGAGACAAGGGATTTAATCAAGTTACCTAGTGGAATAAAGCTCGTCGGTAGAAAATGGGTATTCAAAAAGAAGATAAATTCTGCAAGACAAGTCAAGAAGTTCAAATCTCGACTGGTAGCGAAAGGTTATTCCCAAGTCGAGGGAGTTGACTTCGGTGAGTTTTTTTCCCCTGTTTCAAAACTAACTTCCATCAGAGTATTAATGTCTCTAGTTGCAGCATTCGATATGGAAATAAAATAGATGGATGTGAATATAATGTTCCTACATGGGGACCTAGAAGAAGAAATCTACATGAAACAGCCTGAAGGATTTGTAGAAAAGGGAAAGCAAGAGTTGATGTGCAAACTGAAAATATCCCTCTACGGTTAAATAAATCGCCAAGGATGTGGTACCAGAAGTTTGACACATACATCCTTAGTTTGGAATTTGTGAGAAGAAAAATTGATCACTGCATATATTCCAAGGAAGAATACATGGGCATTTCATATATGTAGCTTTGTATGTTGATGACATGTTGTTGATTGGAAACAACATGGATGCAATAAAGGAGGTGAAGAAGCATCTATCCTCCAAGTTTGACATGAAGGATCTCAGTGCAGCTAAATTCATTCTGGGAATGGAGATTAGGATAGATTGAGCCACTAAAAATCTCCGGTTAAATCAGACGATGTATACTGAAACAATTCTGAAATGGTTCAACATGCAGGATTGCAAACCAGTGAAGGTGCCAATTCCTGTGGGAGCAAGGCTTACTGTTGAACAGTGTCCAAAGACACAGAAAGAAATAGAGGACATGGCACATGTTCCCTATGCAAGTGTTGTTGGTATTCTAATGTATGTGATGGTATGCACTCGACTAGACATTTCCCATGCAGTGGGAGTGTTGAGAAGGTACATGTCAACACTTGGAAAGGAGCACTAGATTGTTGTCAAGAGAGTAATCAAGTATTTGTGTGGCACGAAGGACTATGCTATATGCTACCAAGGAATATTTGAAGGTGGCAGTGGTAAATGAAACGTACATGGCTTTGTCGATGCTGACTGGGATGGAGATATGGATTGATGGAAGTCGACCAGCAGATATGTATTCAAGATGTTCGATGGAGAAATATGCTAGAGGAGTAAGCGACATGCGGTCATAGCCTTGTCAACAACAAAAGCTTAATACATGGTGGCCACTCATGGAAGCAAAGAAGTGGTATGGTTGCAAAGGTTGTGTTTAGGAATTAGGTTTGAGCAGAGATCTATGAAGGTAAGTTGCGACAGTCAAAGCACAATATTTCTAGAAAAGAACCTTGCTTATCATTCGAAGACTAAGTACATTGATGTACAATACCATTTCGTAATAGATATGGTGGAAAGTAACAATATGCTACTGGAGAAAGTAAACACTTTGGAAAACATAGCATACTTGTTGACCAAGTATGTGAGTGTTGTGAATTTCTCTCGGTGCAAAGAGGAAATGGGCATTGTTGCCTTGGGTCTGTGAACAAAAGTTCAAGAATCTCTTGTTTCAACAAATAAGACAACAAGTGGGAGAATTTTGGGTTGTTATATTATTTGCAGTGAAAGTCTAGTCGAGGTGAATCGATTGGCAGTCGAAGTCGAGATGAATCGACAACAAGTCAAAGGTCGAAGTTAGTCGACCGAGTAAATTTGAATTCAAAGGTCGAGGCAATTCGACATAGTAAAGACATCGACAACAAGTCAAGAGTTCAACCAACAAGAGGTCGACAGGCGGATGTGTGGGGACCGACTGAAGGTCGAATGAAGGTCGACTGGTAATATGACTTGGAGTCGACTATAATAGAATCCCGAGATTTGCGGGATTTGTAGCCAATGATCTGCATGGATCTATAACCATTTTTGGGTGCCAAGTCTTTAGGGTTTTTCCTATTGTAAAGCTTATAAAGAGGCGTGTTGTAAGGACGTAAAGGCTAATGAGAAAATTGTAGGTTGTTGGTCATGTAGATGCAAGAGGAATTGGCTGCAGGGTTGTTCTTGAATGGGAAAGAGGGTATGATGTCGATTGTGTCTTAGGTGTGGACCAAGGTTAGACATGTAACCTTTTATTCAGATTGAATAAGACAACAAGAGAGAAAAACGTTCAAGGAATGTTGTTTTTCCTGATTTGGATTTCCAGGGTAAAATCTCTGTGTATTGTATGATTGCTTTGTCATTTACGTTCTTGATTAAATTCTTCTTCTCCTCTGCTATTTTTAGTGTGGAAGTGTCTCCCATTTCCTGATAGTTTTCAGTATGCTTGCAATGACTTAATCTCTTCCCGTGAAGATCGATTCTTTCCCTGATGCTCTTATGAAACTGTGTATGGAGGAATTGTAACTGGCAGGGAAGCTTCTTTCTTTTCCCATGATGGATCTAGAATGGGAAGTAATAACCTAGGGGGGTAGCTTTAATGGAACCTCAACCTAATAGGGGTTTTCAACTCACCATCCACTTGCACATTAATTTGTAATCTTAGCTTAGATAAAATTGTTTTGTAATTGGGTATGTGATTGAGGTTGTGATGGTTCTATACGATGGATTCCAAACATGAGATGGTTCCTTTTCGTAACAACCTAGATACTTCAGAACATCCTATTAAGGCATGGAACCTAGAGATATAGGAGCAGTGGAAAGGTTATGGGAAATGGAGTGTGAGCATAGATAGAGATGGGTTTCGTTGGATGGGTAGGTGTGATTCGCTTTGTTGCAATCAGCTATGTTGAGATGGGTGTTTGATTAGAATCATCAGCTATGTGACCCAATGCATATGTTCCAATACAATCCCCACCCCTTTTCTATACTTTATAGTTAGGCTATGAAATATCTAGGATATTAAATATCTTGACCTTTAGGTAAAGGTAAGTCTAGGGCTCCTCAATGAAATGGGTGGAATTAACAAATTTTCCCTAGAGAAATCTTAATCAGAACATTTGCAGACAGCCAAGGATAGATTTTGGATCATCCACATTAAATCCTCTTTGTGTGTGTACTCTCTTTATACATTATGTCAAATTTCATGTGAATGTATTTTTGTGTATACCTATATTTTTAGATGGTAACCTTCATTCACCCAATACCACTATCCCATTATTTTATTTATGTTTTCCCAAAAGATGAAGAATCGATTATTGGCAAATCCAACTAGGCATACTCGTGACATTGAACTCTACCTAGTGAAATTGGCCCATAAAGATTGGCATGCCAAGCAGACCATGTATTCACATTTTGGAAAAGTGAGTTGATACTTAGACTAGGAACTTTTCTTGCATTTGGTCAGAACATTTGCAGACAGCCAAGGATAGATTTTGGATCATCCACATTAAATCCTCTTTGTGTGTGTACTCTCTTTATACATTATGTCAAATTTCATGTGAATGTATTTTTGTGTATACCTATATTTTTAGATGGTAACCTTCATTCACCCAATACCACTATCCCATTATTTTATTTATGTTTTCCCAAAAAGATGAAGAATCGATTATTGGCAAATCCAACTAGGCATACTCGTGACATTGAACTCTACCTAGTGAAATTGGCCCATAAAGATTGGCATGCCAAGCAGACCATGTATTCACATTTTGGAAAAGTGAGTTGATACTTAGACTAGGAACTTTTCTTGCATTTGGAAACAATATGTCAAATAAGTGAATTCATACCTAACTTGGACACTTCTTTTGAAAGTATATATATATATATATATATATATATATATATATATATATATATAACCATTTTCCTATTTTCGATATGTGTTTCGTATGTTGGTAGATAGAGTGTTCCGTAATTTTCTAACAAACCATTAAAAATTGAATATGAAAAATAAAATTATGTTTCATGCAATAAACTTATAATTAATTTCTTATAACATGTAACTTTGTGTTACTATATAAAATTGTGACTAATATACAATTATAACTTATAAATGAAATTATAAGGAAATTAATAATTCCAACGGCACAAATCTTGTGGTAAATATTAACTATAGGAATCTACAAAATAAAGAACAATTGTATGAGTTTTATAATTTATACGAAAAAAAATTAGAAAACCATTATAAAAAATATCTATATAATAACTATCTATACAATTATAACTTATAAATGAAATTATAAGGAAATTAATAATTCCAATGGCACAAATCTTGTGGTAAATATTAACTATAGGAATCTACAAAATAAAGAACAATTGTATGAGTTTTATAATTTATACGAAAAAAAATTAGAAAACCATTATAAAAAATATCTATATAATAACTATCTATCATATTATATAGAAATTGTCTTTTGCGTATTAAAAACAATTTTTATAATAATATTTGTTTGTATTGTTGTCTTCGAGGTGTAGGATAGTCAGTGACGGAGTGTGTTGTTAAGCCACTCCTTGTTGAAAAGTCACCGGTTCGAAACCTGCAGGGACAAAAAATCCAACCATGTTAAGGGTTGGTGTGGCTCAGGCCGGCTGTGATCCCCGGGTGATTTTGACGACTTAGATGCCCTCGAGTCACGATTTCTCAAGCCAAAAGTTAATCCCTCTGCCAAGAAGGTCCAAACAAATTAACAAACAAAAACAAAATATTTATTCGTATCGTTGTAAACGATTGTATTGACTAAATGATAATAACGATTAGTGTATTGAAATAAATCTTACAATAACTATTTATCATATTATATTATATAGAAATGGAAATTGTAAAATTTTTTGCATTTCACATTTTTAATAATAATATAAAATTGTCCAATTTCACAAAGTTGTCTTTTTTTTATCTTAACCTCAAACTATTTAATATAAAGAATAGACCATTGTATTTACTGAAATATTTGCAATCATGGAAAAATATTAATTTTTCATCTATACCTAAACCATATTAAATTAGTGTCCTCATTGAATGTTTCATCTTTTGTTATTGATTGCTTATTAGTCCCTGTCATGAAACTATATCATGAAACTATAGCGATGAGTTCAAAAAACTATAGAATTGTCATGAAACTTGACCATTCTACATTGCATTCAAGGGCTTCTATGCAGTCGATGCAATAGAAACAATGGTGTTGTCATTTTCAACTGCCACCATGCTTTCACCATACTGCTACTTCTGCTACACCTTCCACAGACCTACTCCTCCACCTGCGTTCTAGTGCATCTGCCACAGACCTACTCTATTTGCCTATCGTACCACCACTAAACGCTTGACCAAGCAAATTCATGAGCAAGGATTTCAAACTCTTTTCAACAAATAGGTTTTAAAGGGCGAAGGGGAATGAGGAGAGAAGAATACATTATCATCTCCATTGCATAGCATGCACAAGAGATGGGGCGGATCCCCAATGTCCAAGACCGTCTTGACTCCCAATTCAATCCCACATGCAAAGCCCCAGACGACAACTGCGGACTGAAGCAACATGAAAGCTCACAACCACCACTAAGGAGAAGGAAAATACAAATTTTGATAGCAAATTTAATCTAAAGCTAAGTCGCTACATGGAAGATATGTTATGAAACCATGGCCTCAAATAATCATCAATTAGATACAGATTTTTGTTTATGCGTCACGATACTTGGTTAGAAGCTCGGACGGTGGCAACCCCAGAAAGTGATTCATCAAAATGATGAAGGAGTGGGGCTCTTCGAATTCCCACCAAGCGAGCGAGTTCCCTAGCAGTTGGTATGTAGTATTGTTGTAGAGTAGGCATGTTTTTATCAAAACTTATGCTACAAGACGATGTTGTAATGCTAAATGTGCAAAATGAGAATATTATGGATAGTATGGAAGACGGTGTTGTAATGCTAAACCCCTTGTTCGCAAAGTTATTCAGAAGTATGTTAGAAAATTTAGAATCAGCAAGTGGGCGGAAGAAAGAGATAAGTGTGCCAAAGGGAAAGCAGGTTTCATACCTAAACACTCAACGATTGATCACGGTATAACTCTAAGGCACATCATTGAAAAAGTGTGGGAGAAAAAAGAGGAAGTCTTTTGTTGCTTTGTCGATTTCAAAAAAGCTTTTGACACGGTCCCTAAAGATAAGCTTTGGCATAGAATGGAGGAACTTGGGGTTCCTATGCATCTTAGAGCCATCGTCCATAGGCTATATGAGGAGGTTAAAGTCAAAATCAGAACGTCATTTGGTATCTCCGAAAGTTTTAGGAGTGATATCAGGGTCAAGCAAGAGTGCCCACTGTCCCCTACCCTTTTTGGTTTATATATAGACAAACTTGAAGGAGGGTGATGGTGCTCTTTTGGGCGAGTTTGTGATAAAGCTTCTTTTGTATGCATATGACCTTATTTTGATTGTTAAATCTACTCTCGAGTTGCAATAACACTTAATTTCCCTTGAGCACTTTTGTAGTACAGTGGGAATGCAAGTCAATACTAGCANGAAAAAAAAAAAAAAAAAAACATAATCGACATAAGTTCTACTTTGAAGGTAGCACTCTTGATGAAGTGGCAGATTACAAATACCTCGGAATTGACTTCAACAAAAATCTAGGTTGGGAAAGTTGCAGAAAGAAAAGAACTTTGGGAGGTTGGAAAGCGTTCTATGCTTTCCAAAATAGGTGTAGAGAGACAAAGTTATGGGATTGGAAGACTATGCAAACTCTCTTTGGGCTTTTAGTGATCCTGGTGGTTCTCTATGGTTGTGAAGTGTGGGCCAGCGGTACTTTTGACTTACAATGGAAGCAAATTGACAAGATTAAAAAACGTTTGATTACAAACAAGTTTAAAATTAAAAGTTTAGTTCCTTATGATATCATGTTGAGTGAAATGGGGGTTTCTCCTATTGAAACAATCGCTATGGTGCGTCTCATAAGATATCTAAAAACAATTTAGCAAATGGAAGACGATCGGTGGCCTAAGGTCGTCTTCAATGACACATTGTGCAAAAGAAGGAAGACATGGATGCGGAAAAATATTAAATGGCTTAGTAAATGGGACATTCACTTCAACAAATGCCCTATGAACAATAAAGAGACAAAATGATTGTGTTATTGATAGGTTCCACAAGCGAACCTGGGATAAAGGGATAGGGAGAAAGAAAAAGTACTATATTGAAGAGTTTAACCCCACTTACAATTATCATCAAAAATCGTACATAGGGGCCAATATATCTTGGAGAGCCAAAATTCTTATTGCCTAATTCAGAACCAATTCTCATCAACTCCGTTGTGAAACCTGGCATTGGAAAAGACCAAAAGAAGCTTGGGAGGAA
>SNQJ01S0071116.1:50054-74195 GCA_010110895.2 Picea sitchensis
AAAAAAAAAAAACATTTTAGAGTGTGAAACTTTCAAAGACAACATGGGCAGTTATGTAAGTATCTTGACAGCTAGCTCTTGGAATAATTTATTCAGTGAGGGGACAGTGGAAAAATTGGGAGAGTTCATCATCAAGCTGAACAAAAAAAATGGATGAAATGAAGAAATTAATGTCTGAAGCGATTTGTCCCATAAGCTAACAAAATTAATTTATAGCCTTCATCGCCATCCCTAGCATACCAAAGTCCAGCTAACAATGACAAAGTGAGTGAGGTGGTACGATTATAAGTAATGTTAGAGGAAAGGCTATTACGTTAAAAAAAAATGCACAAAACCCTATAAACTAGGTGAACAAGAGTTCATTATTTTTAAATGATTTTAATACACTAACCGAGTTCATTATTTTTAAATGATTTTTATACACTAACAAATATAGAAAACAAATTTACTTACATCAAGTCTAAACCCTACGAATTATTACAATCCTAATAATATAAGATGAGGCATGGAGATACCCATAACCATATTGTTTCTTTGTGGATAAGGGATTTCGATTATAAATCTAGTGGATAAGGGATTTCGATTTAAATCTAGTCGTGATCAGCTTTGTTTTTAATGTGAAAAGTGGCTTTGTTTTTAATGTGAAAAGTGGCACCAAACTATGTTTTTAGATAATATGGTTTTACATTTCGTTACATTATTAATGTCATTTTAGAAATTTAGTGGATAAGGCATTTATATTTTAATGTGAAAAGTGGCACCAAATTGAATCTAAATATTTCATTACATTATTAATGTCATTTTAGAAATTTAGTGGATAAGGCATTTTGAATATAAATGTGAAAAGTGAATATAAATCTAGTCCTATAAGCTTTGTTTTTAATGTGAAAAGTGAAATGATATTTGTAAGGAGATTAATATTTAAGACACGTAAATACTACTATATCCGTATATAAAAGGTATTTAATATTTTTAAAATTTATTTTAGTATAATAATAAATAATAGCATAAGTGATTTTAAAATTATATGAAGAAATAATTTTAAATTTAAATGTCTAGATCTTGATGACAATGCTTTTTCTGGAAACGCATGGGTGTTGTTCATGGATGTTGTTTTCTAGTTCTTTAAATATTATTCTTAGCGGTAAAAGTTTGTTTGCAGAATTCATGTAGCGTGACATTGCCATGGCTACCATATGTATACTCAACATTGAAACCACATTCACGATTGAGAGAGATATTGGCATGTTTGTTCACCCCAAGTCCATCTTCCTTTCTCTGTGTTTATAGAGGACAACAGACAAAACAAGGAAAGAAGCTTGATTATGAATGTCTATGGCTTGAATGTTGTAAGTCACCTCGGATGTATTGACACATCTTACATACTTTTTATAACAGGTTGCCAGGAAAGGTTGAACAACAGGTGTCATTTGACGGCCTTGGTATTGTGTCTACATTTAAAAACACTCATCAAATTATTTATCAATTACACAATTATTTATTAACCCTTGAAGTTCATTTGGTGATGTTGGTTGGTATTGCTCATAACAAAAAATATTTGATAAATACATCAAGACATTTCCATAACATATTTCATGTATGTAAAAATATATTATATCTAATAAGATATATATAAAAATATATATAATTTTTTATAACATATCTACATTTAGAAGATAAACCGATCAAAATAAGGCATTGAGTATACTCATGGCATTCACAATAATAATACGGTTAACAATAACTCTTTCCTTCCTTTTCTATCATTTTTTATATGTAACCAAATATTATATTTTGTAACAAATACATCTACAATACAAGAATATGTATTCACCATTAGGCATCAAAATAAAGTAACAATTATAGTCATTGTTTAAGATTCCTGTGGTGTGAAATTTGGATGAATTCTTTTGGATTAGCCACGACATTAGTGAAATTGTGACAGAGAGTGGTCTCTCTTTTGGTAATAACAAATTTATTTCAATAGTTTCCTGTAGAGGGCAACTTTGTCATGCTTCCAATTTTCTTTTACAGACTCAATATTCCACACCTTCCACTCAGGCACATCGATGTCTGAAATCCACTGTGCTTTGGAAAATAAATCTGATTTTTTTTATAACTTCAACTTTACAAAGACATTGAATTATAGGAGCAACTCCATTCATATTAAAAAAAAAAGAGTTCAACTTTACAAGGCCATTGGATTATGGGAGAAACTTCACTCGGCTTAGACAAGAGAAGGCGTTCCAAGGCCATGCCCTGCCCTGTGATGGCAATATACATTTTAGTCTCATTATGGCTTTAAATCATCATTGTATTTCCAAACCTATGTGGAAGGGACTAAGTTGCAATGCAACACTTGTTAAGTAATGTATTTTACATCATTCTTTCTTACACGTTCTTTCAATAGATTTTATGTCTTTTTCTTTTTTAAAAGTAAGAGGGAATTTATAGTTTTTTAAATTTAGTGATTCCATAATCATTGAGAGAATCCATGAAGATGTGATCCATTTTTTAAATGAAACATGGTAATTAAAATTTGATATTTTACATATATTTTAAATTAAATTCCTCGAAACTAATATGTCTTGTAAAGTTTAACATGCAACAAAATATTAATTTGTTTTTTTAGGCTTTCACAATGTGTCACACCCAAATTTAATAAACAAAAATAACAGTTCTTTCAAAAAAAATATTAATGTCATTTAATGTGTCAAATCTACATTTATTTTACTAAAATAATTATAATTTGTATTAAAAGGTGGTTCCAGCCACAATCATAGCAATACAAATTAAAAAAGGATTTATCAGAGTATTATCTTTCAAGAAGTCCCAAAATCAAGGTATTTTTTAGGGGTGGAATTTCTCTAATTGGCTATGTTTTGGCCATTTTCGAAAAAACTATTCATCAATTTGGTTAAAATTTTGCCTATTTTTTACATATATATGATTAAATTGATAATATTTGCCTAAAAATTACAAGTTTTAAAAGTAAACTATATGTTTTTTATTGAATATTTGTCTACGTATCTATCTGTATGATTTTCAAACCAAAATAGTCACCTAGAATACTACACATAGGTATAATATTTGAATCCTTAAAAAATACACTTCCCAAAATTACAAAAATGTTACAAATAGGTTGGTGTAATCTAGCAGTCTTAAAAGTATAACTAGGGGAGATACTAGTATATATCCTAACATACTAATGTAAGAGAGAAACTACCTTACAAAATATATAAAAACATGAGAATATTAAAAAAGGAAGTGCCCACTCAAAGCTTCCTACTTGATGTCTGGTTGTAGTTGGTGCATTAATTCGGTATTTTCCATCTCCAAAACTCCATTTGTTTGTTGTACCATCTCCTCATCCTTGACCACGACCAAAACAAACCCAATTGAATCCTTTGGAAGAGAAATCAAAGAGTAGGAACTCCTTGTAAGACCCAAGATTAGCTCATACAACAAAATGCACTATGCTTCTAGTATTTCAATTTGTCTACTATAACAAGACACAACCTTGAAAATTTCTACATACTTAACATTCTAAGCCTCAATTTGGCTATTCATTATGTTACTAATATCAGAGATAGCTACCTACATATGGACGATCACTTCTCCTTTGAGCATGGTGGAGGATGGAGAATCCACACAAGAAACAATGCCTAGAATGACTATGGTCTTCCATCCTCAACCAATATACCCCTTCAGACTAAAAGACAATGAGGTCTAGAGACTAACCACTTCTGAATAACAATGAGAAGAAACCAAACATTTAGTAATTTAAAGATCCTTGATGCCAAATGGTATAATAACACATTGGAACCCTCCTCAATCGAATTGCAAATTGTTGGAGAGATAAAAGGGAGTCCCCTAAAACCACGACTAGTGCCAAACTCAAAGCAATTCAAGAAGAGAAAAATTGAACAATCCCAAATAATTCCGCTTGTGTCTCACCCAAACTTAATAAACCTTTTTATGATCCATCATGAAATACTTGTGCAAGAGAGGAGGAAGTACCATAGGTTGAGGGGTCTTACATGCCTATCCTCTCACTTGGAAACCTTGTCACCACATGTCTCAATTAACATTCACCATTATAGTTCCCTCAACAATGAGCTAATAACTATGGGGATGTGGCAAAAACTAATGATCCCCCCATTTCTTCGTATGGATCCCTCCACAAGTGTTGTTTCTTTGCTCGCCAGTCTATCTTCCTAGATATTAAAATCCCTCAACATGTGGAAGTAATCTATCTCTTCAAAACTTGTTGATACCCCTTGAATTCTATACAGGATCCTCACTAGTTTGGAATCCTTGGATTGCTAATGGATTCTCATATGCCAAATTACAATCAAGTAGTCCCCTATTACAACGAGACTCTTGATCCCTCTTGAGATTAGAATAATTTATTTTGGTTTAAAACTCTCAATCGAGGTTTTAAGCCCTTGATCAAGGGTCTGCATAAGCCATTTTCATAGATCTATCTTGCCAAAAAGTGCAACTGAGATTCATTGATTCACCCATTTCCCTTTATCATTAGATTTATTCCTACTTATAACATCCATAAAAGATATACATTTTTTCATGCTACAAAAAATCTACCTTGTCCCCAATACAAAATGTAGAAGTAGCATTTGCATCTACATACAAAATTTGGATTGTGTTAACACATACTTGAAAATTAATCTTCTATGTTAATAATGGTTACGACAATAAGAATTTANTTTCATGCTACAAAAAATCTACCTTGTCCCCAATACAAAATGTAGAAGTAGCATTTGCATCTACATACAAAATTTGGATTGTGTTAACACATACTTGAAAATTAATCTTCTATGTTAATAATGGTTACGACAATAAGAATTTAGCAAGTAGTGATTTACCTAAGTTATAACTTAAATCCATAATGCTCCACGAAATTGACTCCCCTACATTTGCATGATTAAAAAATAATAATTATAAGGATTAGTCATAGTCTCAAATAACTTGTATATGGAATGGTGTTATCATAGTATTTAAATTTATGTGACATTTGAAACTTGTAATAAAAAGAATCAAAAGACAAACACTATAGAAAACAAGAGTGAAAATCATAAAATAGTTAATCCTGGATAATAATTTTATTTATGTTAACTTAAAACCCAGGCTCAAAAGCTTAATAATATTTGATCTCAAAATCTTACTTGTATCCATATCAAGCTCACATTCTTTCTAATCCTGGATAATAATTTTATTTATGTTAACTTAAAACCCAGGCTCAAAAGCTTAATAATATTTGATCTCAAAATCTTACTTGTATCCATATCAAGCTCACATTCTTTCTAACCTTGCATCCAATAATTATGTTGATGGGGTATTAAATCTTCAACCTAAAGTCGTCAATTTTCAAAAGATCAAGTTGATTTTCCAATTCAATAGTTGTATTATTCTAACTTTTGTTGGTTCAGAGGTTCGAACCAAAGCTTTAACTACCTCTTCACAAATATTCCTTCTTTGTAGAATCATAGATTGCTAGGAGTAGTGCAAAAAAAACAGTTGCATTTATAACATATAACATAGATTCTACCATTCTATTGTGTTGCCAAATGTGGCCTACAAGCTAAAGAGGAAAGTTTAGGCATCTTACCATACTTTTGAAACCTTTTGTCTCTTGCCAACCTAGAAACACTATTTTGTCTCTTGCCAACTATGTTTATAATGTTATAAACTTAATTTCATTTATATTATATAACATAAGTTCTACCATTCCAATTTTCGCCAAATGTGGTTTACAAGCTAAAGGAAAAGTTCAGGCATGTTACCATACTTGTTGACACCTTCTATCTCTTGCCAACTTGGAAACACCATTCTATCTCTTTCTAAAAACGCTCATCTCTTTCACTTGCCTCATGAATTGCAGGGAGCAGGGGTAACTACTTGAATAGTCAGTATGAAAGGTCACCCATTATGTTGACCCAATCATCCTTCTAGTCATCTGCTTGACACTACTTAGTTGCTTGTCTTTGTCGAGCCATCTTCTTGTGAGATAAATTGCAAGTCGAGGAATGGAAAGTGTTGAAAAATAAGGGGTTTATAAAAAGAGAACAAAAAGAGTGACTTGTGAAGAGAAAAAAATGAAAAGTGTTGAAGCTCCTAATTCGCATGACAAAACAATGTTTCGAAAAATACAAGCATATAAGAGAAAAAGACTTGCTTGAAAGGGAAAAATCATATCTAAATCAAGGAAGCTCTCAAATTGTATCGTTTATGGAAATTTCACAATTAATGAAAAGTTGAGGCTTTCAATTTGTAGGACAAAATAACGGTTATAAAAATGCAAACATGCAAGAAAAAGGGACTTGCTTGAAAGGGCAACATACAAGGAAAAGGCACTTGCTTAAAAGGGCAACAACGTATCCAAACTAAAACATTGAACATGCATAAATTAAATATTGAATATATAAGATGACAAACAAACAAATACACTCTATCTATATAACTCATATCAAATAAATCATTAAATTCAAAAAAAATTGATAGAGTTTAAAATTAATTTAATCATGTATCTTTAAATAACACATATCAAATAAATCACAAAATAAAAAACAGATTAAAATTAATTTAATCATATTTTTTAAATTATCAAATGAAATACAAAATCTTTTTAAATCAAAAACTAATTAAAATAAACATTATATTTTATAAAAGTGAAAAAGAAAATTATTTAAAAATATATTATATTAGATATCACATCGTAGCTACATATGTTGTCATATGGAATCATCACTCATAATCATAATCATATGTTGCCCATATGGAATCATCACTCATAATCATAATCATATGTTGCCCATATGGAATCATCACTCATAATCATAAGAGAAAAACACATTAATATGCATATTATTCTCTATATCCATAAATTCAAATGGGGAAAATTATAATTCCAGTTTATCATCCGAATAAAGATATTAAAAAATTAAAACATAGTTACATATAAAACCGCCGCATGTGATTAAAAAATTAAAACATAAAACCGGATGTGAAGGTTTAATAAGATAGTTATCCATACTTGTCTTGGCATGGAATGGATCAGAAGGTTTGATAAAACAGTTGTCCAAAGGCACTTATTTTCATGTGAATAAAGTTTGTGTTGCTTTTAGAGGCATACAAGTCATGGACTGGGCTAACTAGGGATCAATCTTCCTTCCTGAGTTACTTTTTCGACAGGTTTTCCGGCAGCTTGTTTTTAAATTTCCGGTCAATCTAGAACTCTGATCGATTTTTTGAGCATCTGGGTTGGTTTAAAATGGGGCAAAACCCCTATGGTTAAGGTTCTGAAATGCATGGAACTTTGATCCATGCAAAACTTAGACTACCCCTGAAAATTTGGTCGAATTCACATCCGTTTTTTACATGAAAAACGAAATTCCAGAGGGAATATTGCTCCCTAGTTAACCCCTACAGAATAGGCGGGGTACCAGACAGAGTAGGCCCCTACAGTTTAGCGGGCAGCTGAAACTCCCTTACCTTAAAGGGTCTTAACATGAGCTTAAATTGATAAAGGCCCATCAACGCAGAGAAGAGTTTTTTTTTTCCAATAGAAAATTTATTCATTATATTAATATATAATTGTTTTCTAGACTGAAAATACAACTCAATGGTGATGCATGGCTAGTCCATAGGTACCAGCCCAGAAACTTGAAGGTACCAAAGTCCAATCGAAACCATACAAGACCATATCTAATCAATCTAGCACACATGCTGCAAAAAAGAACCCCCAAAAAGAAACAAAAATAAATCTAATCCCCTCATCATCCGCACCAAATTCTCGCAAAAGAAGACTCTAAAACAACAAAGAGGAGTCATGAACTCAATTGTACAACATATGAAAAAGAAAAGAAAACCCCCAATAGGAGCTTAGGAGCTTAAATGATAAGGGCCCAACAACATTGAGAAGAGCCTGCGCAACAGTACAACGTATGAAGAAGAAAAACAAATCAATCATTTCTGAGTTGAAGGTGAGCCCTACAAACTTTCCCTTCCTAATACAAGCTTTACATTACTAATACTATTTTTAATATAGATGCACATACTATTCCAAACCATATTTAATTAAGATCACCATATCTCCCTTACCAACCACCATATTTTTCAATATTTTTCCATTTAAAAATATTATGTGAATTTTATCAACCAGTCTACTTATAAATTCCTTAACATTTAAAATATCATGTGAATTTAATCAACTCCTCTACTTATAAATTCCTTGACAACAAAACCATTGATAAGTAAAAAAAACTCCAAAAATCTCTAACCATTGATAAATCAAAAAAACTCCAAGCGTTTTGAAGCGTTTTGTTGCTATCGTATGAAACTTCAATACTAACAAGAACAACTCATTGGCCAACATCAACATCATTTAGTTAATCACTGAAATTTAGGTTAATAAATCCATTGTCAATTTTACTAACTTCAATATTACTTTATTTATTACAATTATTATTTGTTTACAATATATATGGAGGGAATTACAATGGGATCTTCCCTATCCCCATAATCACATATGTTATCAACTATTTAGAAACTAAAGGATTAAGCTCTTATTTTATTTTATTTTTTTAAATAGGTATTTGTATTGAGTCAAAAAGTGATATACTATAAATGTTATTAAATATTTAGAAACTAAAGGATTAAGTTCTTATTATATATATTTTTTTAAATGGGTACTTATATTGAGTCAAAAAGCAACATACTAAAAGGGATTAAAAAAAGTTAATAAGATAGATTTTCTTCATAGTAATCTTCTTTCACGTAATCTTATTAATACATTTCCTTATATTCATGAGATTTTTTTCCTTTTCGAATATAGAGGAATATAATTTAAAATATTGATTAGATGATATGATGCAAAAGAAAAATAGGACAAATGTTAAGGTGTGTTAGTTTTGACATTCAAAGTGGGATGAATTGTTGAATTGGGATTCTAGTGCATTGTTTTTTACATCTTTGTTTCCCTTATCCATTCGGGATAAAAAAAAATCTTATTGCTTATAATTATTGGCAGATTCTAATAAGCTAGTTTGTGAATTCATTTGATTCCAATAAGCTAGTTTGTGAATTCATTTGAGTTGAAGGTTATCCCAAACTACACCTTTACCTCTGGATGGATGGCTTCTCCTTCTTTGTTGTTGTCGGTTTTGCAAGGGATGTTCTTGTTTCAATGGACTGTGATTTGTCAAGCTTCAAGGTTTCTCCTTATCGAGGTTGATGTTTCTCCTAAGGGATTCATAGGATCAATGATTCCTTTCAAGCTATGGAAACATTGGATTCACTTCTTCCACCAGTTTTGAATACAACTTCTTCTTTAGGGATCATTGCTAGGTTTCTGTTATCGATGGAAATGATTCCTTTCAAGCTATGGAAACATTGGATTCACTTCTTCCACCAGTTTTGAATACAACTTATTCTTTAGGGATCATTGCTAGGTTTCTATTATCGATGGAATTGATTCCTTTTTTAGTAGTTGTTCATGGGGTGTTGGAATGGGGAAGTTTTTCCTCTTGAGAATCTTGAGAATTGTGGGATCATACCAAGTAGTCATGGAATTGAATAAGGTCAACCTTGAACCAATCTATAAAGAAAAAAAGCTAAGTGAAAAGATACTCAAATCCAGGAGGAGGAAGAAATGTATTGGAGGCTAGAATCTAGATGTCTATAGTTAAAAGATAGGGATAGAAACTTGAATTTTTTCCACAATCATGCAAATTCTTATAGAATATGGCACTCTATCCCCTCAATCATAGCAAGTAATGGAGAAAACTTGACGATCCAAAACACATCATAAGAGAAGCACGCCCCACTTTAAAGATCTATGCATAGAGGTCCCAAACAATAACGATTTTTCGGGCTCCTAGAAATCTTACCAAAGTTGATATCCAAAGAGGAAAACACATTCTTTGCTAAGAAAATCACAGAGAAGGATGACTAAAAATATTTATGGAAGATGGAACGAGAAACATCCCTAAGACTATATGGATTCACATCGCACTTCTATAGATCAATAGCTTGGAAAATCATAAAGAAGTATTTGTTAAGGTTCATGGAAGACTTTAGGAAACCATGGAAAAGAAAAATNGGGGGGGAGGGGGGGTGTTGATCAACTCAACTTTCCTAGCCATAATCCATAAAGAGAATAACCCAATGCAATTATATATATTCTACCCCATGTCCTTGTAAAATGTATCGTACAAAATAATCACAAAAATAATTTCTGACAAGCTCAAAGCAATGCTCCCCAACATCATTTCATAAGAGTAGGGGGAATTTGTCAAAGGAAGATTGATAAGAGAGAATATCCTTCTTGTTCAAGAAGCCATTCATAGCAACGTCACCTTTGGGGAGTGAGGAATGGTAATCAAATTGTATATGGCCATCACTTTTGATTGGGTCCTCCACTCATTTCTCTTTGAGGTCATGAAGAAAACAGAATTCTCAAACTCTGATATTCAAGGGATTATAACATGCATTGACTCCCTCTGGATCACCCCTTGATCAACGACAATGCTTCCTACTTCTTCAAAGCATCCCAAGGGCTAAGATACGGTTTCCTTCTTTTTGTGGCCCTTTATTTTATGATGGAGGAAGCTTTGAGTAGAACCATTTCTACAAAAATAGTTGACGATCTCCTCCTAGGGATCCAAATTTCTCCTAACAAAAAACATATAAATTATGCTCAATTTATGGATGACACTCTATTGATGGGAGGAGACTCAAGAACCATTGCGACATTGTACAAGATCATTCTCAACTCCTACTTAGAATATTTTGGAGGTGCTTTGAATAAAGGAAGAATGCAAGGTCTATGGTTAGAATACCCCTATGACAACTCTAATATCCATTTCCCAAATTCTATAATTCACCTTGGTGCCAATCCATAGTTATTTTGAAAACCTTGGCACCCCAATATCTCTCATATCTAATGAAAAGGATATTGGTCTCATACAATGCAAAAAATTAAGGAAACTAGGGAATTAAGGAAATACATGTCTAAACCCCATAGGGCGATCCATCCTCATTATATCATTTATTTTAGTGATTCCATTATTCCTTTGTTCTTCCTTCCTCACACTAGTGAGTGTTATTCAAGAAGTGAGAAAATCATGTAACAAAATTTATGTGGTCAAGGGGAAAGAGAACTAAAAAATGAAAATTCCATCTAGTCAAATTGGAAAAAGTCACTCGCCCTCTCAGGGAAGGTGGTCTTGGAATTAGGGACCCTAGAAAGGAAAACTTAACATTAAGTGGAAAAATTGTTTGGTGTTGAGTATACAAAGAAGAAGCTTGATGGAAGACGGACTTAATCAAGAAATATTATCTTACGAGAATAGAAAACATTGTCTAGATTCTAACCTCCCATCCCAAGCATCCAAAATTTAGAAATTTAAAATCTAAAAGCCTTCCTTTATAAACTCCTTGTCGTTGGACCCCCAGAAATGGTGAGCAAATCTTGCTATGGAACAATTTGATAAAGGGTTGAAAATTCTTAGAGCTAAATGAGAAAATAAGGTCACTAAATATTTGGCTAGTAGATTAAGGGATACAGTGATTAAATGACATCTTGGGGTGTAGGGAGGATGTTGAATATGGGATTTGGATGGGGTGGACCAATCCAAAAAATACTCTAGTGGACCTCCATGTAGAATGGGAAACCCTAGTTCTCTCTCCAGGGGCTCACCCAACTCTCTCGACTCACCTTAGACAAAGAAATTTGTGGCACAAACTCTAGAATGTACATTGTAAGTCAATCATATAACTCCCTTGATTCTGATAATGGAGGACCCATTAATCGACTTTGGGAGAAAATTTGGACAAATTTAACCTTCCAAAAATCAACTTTTTTAGATAGATCTTGGAAAAGCAAAGTTCCAATGATGGAAAACCTCAAGAAAAGGAATATCCAGGGCCCCTCCTAGTGTCATCTCTACAAAAATGACTAGGAATATACAATTCACATCTTCCTCAAATGCAAGGAAACTTAATAAATCTAGAGGCTAACCCTAAAGGAGCTTCATAGGTCTCCAATTCTCCCCAAGGACTATGAGCAAATGTTTATGTATTGGGGAAGGAGACCTCCCTTTCATATAAAAATCAACTTCCCTCCTACCCTAATCCAGACCCTTCTCCCAAAGTACATATTTCGGAACTCTGGCTCACTCACAAAAGGATCATTTTTAATGAAGAGGACTCTTACCCCACAAAGGTGGCCAAAAAAGATATTACACTCTTCAAAGAGACAATACAACACAAAGATGAAAATGATTAAAGACCAATATAGCAAATGGAGATCTAGAATGGCTTCAAAAAAATGAAAATGTAGAAAACCCCCTCTAGCACACCTTCTCAACTCCAGGTCTTGATGCCTAGAAAGCACTAGAAACTAATCCCTCCCAATGAATACATCCAACAATGGATTCAAAACCAAGACTGCATACTCCTTTTCTTCAAAGATGTCTCTAAAGTAAATGCAAGAAATGGTGAGGGAATTATCCTAAACATCAAGTCTGAGTAACCACTACATTACTACTAGAACCTAGGAATCTGAACCAACAATTAGGCTAAGGCCTATGCTAGCTTCCAAGGAATTATCCAACTAAGCATAATCACAATTGCAAATCCATAGTTATAGGGGAATTGCCAAGTATCATCAAGATTCTTTATCCCCCCCCGACCCCATAGAGATCCATTATTGAACCAAATAATTTCCTATGTAGTGAAGGTTTGCAACAAGTTCTGAAAAATAAATTTCTTGTTGTTGGATACAAAATTCAACAAGTGGGTAGATATAAATTTGAACAAGGGAGCTTGGGCCACAATCAGATAATTGGGAACCTAGAAACAGGGGAAACAAGTGATATGATCCCATCCCACCCATCGATGAGTAGAAACATATCCCTAGGAGGGTTAGGTGGAAACCTTGCCTCCCAATAAGTGTGAACCCCATCAATGTGAGACGATGGAGTTAAACATGCATCCCCTTGGTGCATTTCTCGAAAACACATGTGGCACAAGATTCCCATACTAAAATAAGGGAAAGGGTGCTTGCAAAGATCAGCTTAGGTGTAAAATGAATTCACTCAAGGTGGACAAGCCAAATCACCCTTGTGTGCAGGTTTTTGGCTAAAGGATTCATCTCCCTCCCACACCCAAGAAGTATCAAAAGGAGCCCCACTCCCTCATCCTTGTCATCGCATCCACTACTATTTGTTAATATAGCATTGTCAATATCCTCCTTAACTCCACATGTTCAACTTACCATCTACCAAAACTTGTCCAAAAAAACATGACCTCCTCAAAAGGGAAAGGAGAATGAAAATGCCATCACTACTCCGCCACTAATCTAGGCGACCTCGGGAAGATGCAAAAATAAATGGAATAATGTTTCTAGCAGTTGGAAAATATGGAAAAAAATCAACATGAAGACCAAAACAAGTGGAACACAATCAACAATACCTTCTAAGTGCATTGTGCTCACGTGGTGTTGGTAAAAAAACATGGACATGTGGAGCCAAGAAACTAAGGATAATTGCCATAATATCTAAGAAAATGAACTCCAATAAGCATCCTCCCTCTTTTAGGAACAAGACCAAATTGATGTGTTGGGAAACCACTTGGTTGATGTGCAACTCCAAGCTGAGGGACTAGGCATGCACGACCTGGACAAAGATAGACATTTGAGTGAATGAGAAACAAACCACTTAGGAATGTTAACATCCTTAGCCATCGAGGCCGAATCCTTTGACCATCTCACTGGAATCCCTAACCAAGTAGCCAACAAGACCCATAACTATGACAATTAACTTCATCCTTCAAATCTCTCTATGGCCTTGGTTTGTTTCTTTCTATGTGGGTTTTTTACTTTAATGTTTCTATATAGGCATCTAATTTTGAACAACTGTTCCTAGCTTAAATACAGTTCCTAGCTTAAATACAGTTATGTGAGTGATAATCCCATTTTGGACAACTATTTAAGTGTTAAGCTTCTTGAGATATACTTAGTCATCTGAGTAAAATTTTTATTAATATAAAATCTATATACTTGTTTCTATTAAAAAATGTTGTGTTTCTTCATGATTTGGAGTGCATGTGTCTTTTTAAAGATTTGGAGTGCATGCTAGTCCCTGCCTAGGAAAGAGACTATTATTTCCACTTTTTCAATTATTTTGGGTCCATACTTTGCAAAATTATAGTTTTTCCAAAATTGACTTTAAAATCAATGTAATACGTTGCAAAATTATAGTTTTTCCAAAATTGACTTTAAAATCAATGTATTTTTTGTTATTTTTCTTAAATTCTTATTAGTAAAAAAATATTGATTAACATTTTTATCATTACAATTTGAAAATGAAAATAAAAAATCAACATTTGTTTGATTAGTTTTGGGTTTATATATGGGAAACTTATAGTCTTTCCAAAGTTTAGTTTTTGTTTTTGTTTGTTTGTTTACTAGTTTGTGTGTTATTTATGAGACTAGCATGTGGTCTAAGAAATCGCGACCCACGGGTATGTCATCAAAATCACCTAGGGATCACACCCAGCCTGGGCCACACCAACCCTTAACATGGCTCGTTTTTTTTGGTGTCTCATCCCAACTACTGCGAGTTTCGAACTTTGGTTGTCTACAAAGCAAAACCCTCGAAATGCTAACTAGATTTGACTTCCAAAGTTTAATTAAAAATTAATTTATTTTTGATAATTTTTCTTGAACTATATTAGTTAAAAGTTATTTATTTGAAATTTTCTATCATTATCAATCCCAAAAATAATTAAAAGTTAACCTTCATTCATTGTGCCATTATAGTTATTTAGTACTAATATGACAACAAATGCAAAGCCCATTTATGATACAAGTTGATGAGTAATATTTACTTTTTATATTGATTATCTAGGAATGACATTGATCAACCAAAGATGGTTGTGAACAACCTAAATAGGTGTAAATTGGATTATTATTATTGGCTTTTGGAGATACTTAGTGTTATCAATCTATGATGTTATGTTTGTATTAATCATTTATATACTTACACCAATGTAAAGCAAATTACATCTAGTACAATGAATTCCACATAAGCTAGTCACGATGGGCAATGGTATGTATATGAATATGTTTAAGTGGATGGAATATAGATAATATAAGAGTTACCTCATTTCATTTATGTAAGATTATTTTTTATAAATCTAGCTTCTACAATTAGTAATGTTTTCTTTTATGTTTTGTTGTTCATACCATTATTATTTGTTGTTCATACCATTATTAAATTAACATATAGTTAGTTATATATAATAGGAAAGTTCCCTCATTTCATTTTGGTTGGGTTAATCTAGTTTATAAGATTAATAATGTTTTTTTTTGTTTCTTCTTGTTCATACCATTGTTAAATTCATATATGGTTAGTCAATTTATCCATTATTATTAATAAGTGTACATTTTTGGTTTCTTCTTGTTCATACTATTATTAAATTCACATATAGTTAGTTATATATAATAGGAAAGTTCCCTCATTTCATTTTGGTTGGGTTAATCTAGTTTATAAGATTAACAATGTTTTTTTTGGTTTCTTCTTGTTCATACCATTGTTAAATTCATATATGGTTAGTCAACCAAAGTTTATCCATTATTATTAATAAGTGTACATTTTGATTAATACTATCAAGTTTTAAATCTTTTAAGCTTTTTAAATATTATGGATTTGAGACAAGTGCTAATGCTAACTAGCTTAGTTTTCTAAATATTATGGATTTGATGGAAGAAAAGCTAGTATTAACTAGTTTTCATTGCTTTAAGCTTTCCAAATATTATAGATTTGTTGAGATTATTATAAATATAAATAGTATACTTCCTTGACACAACGTAACCCTAACAAATTTTTAACATAATTTAAACACATTTTAACATTTTTAAAATAATGCACTACTTTATAGATGTTTAATTATACTTATAATAATTTATTTATTTTTAATAGTCTTTTTAGTTTATAAGACATTTAGAGTAAACACAATTAATCTAAATACTAAAAATAATATCAACTTTAATTTTAATTTAAGTAACAATTATTTAAAATTAAAATCTTATATTTTTTAATATATATACATTTGACATTTTCAATAACTATCCATTAAAAAAAATCAACTTCCATTCACTAAAAATACAACCCTTAATTTATATATTAAACACTATCCTATGTAAACTTTTATTTTTTCAAATATGTGTTTTAGAAATAATACAATCATTGTTAACCATANACCATGGAATTCTTATTAAATTATAATAATTATAAATTTTTAAAATTTAATTTTTTTATAGAAATTTAACATGGTTAATTTTTATTAAATTATAATAATTATTAATTATTAAAATTTATATATTTATAGAAATTTAACATGGCTTGGAAGAGGTTAAATTTAATCTACAAATTTTTATTTTTTTATAATTATGTCACTAAAAATATAATCTTTTGGCTTGAGAAACCATTTAAGTCATCACCCGCCCCACTAACCCTTAACATGGTTGGATTTTTTGTGACGTAAGGTTTCGAACCGGTGACTTTTCAACAAGGAGTGGCTTAACAACACACTCCTTCGATGACTTTATGGTTGGATTTTTTGTCCCGTAAGGTTTCGAACCGGTGACTTTTCAACAAGGAGTGGCTTAACAACACACTCCTTCGATGACTTTTCAACAAGGAGGGGCTTAACAACACACTCCTTCACCGACTGTCCTACACCTCGAAGACTAACCCTTAATCTATATATTAAAGACTATCCCAAATAAATTTTTATTTTTTCAAATATATGTTTTTAGAAATAATACAATCATTTTTAATCATAAAATTCTTATTAAATTATAATAATTATAAATTTTTAAAATTTACATATTTATAGATATTAAACATGGTTAATTTTTATTAAATTATAATAATTATTAATTATTAAAATTTACATATTTATAAAAATTTAACATCGTTGTGGAAGAGGCTAAATTTAATTGACAATTCTTTATTTTGTTATAATTATGTGGTGTTAAATTATAATAATTTTAAGGATTTTGTGGATTGTCCAAGAAAAAATCAAGTATCAACAAATCCCTAACTCAATAATTGGTGAAGATTGGCATTATCATTTTTAAACATTTTTTTTTTATATGGAAATGTACATGCGTTTGAATAAAAGCATGGTCATTTTCAAACCTTGATATTAAAGAGAAAATGAAATTAATTAGATAACAAAATCTACTTTTTCATATCTGTTTTTGTAAAATTTTGATAAGCCAAATTCAACAGAAATGTCTAAAACATAGGTTGAAGTTTTTATTTATTTTCAAATAAAAATGTTATGCGCGGTGTTTTAATGGACGAAGATAAATGTCATCAAACCTCCCTTGACCCTCTACCATTTTGATTTGTTGTGTATGTGAATTACTAAGCAACCGTGAAATTCAATTAAAACATAGTGACCCTTGGTTTCCACGTGTTTCGTTAAGATATATATATTGCGAACCCAATAGTAGAAGAAGGATAATCTAGCTATTGTTTTTTAAGTTTAGTGAAATTTATTATAATTTAAGAGTTAATTAGTCACAAGTTGTTATTCATATTTATGAATGTGGGTTAATACATCACTCTTATTTAAGGAAAACAGTGATACTTGAAATAACTCACTTGTGGTTTATAAGGGAGCAAATTTTTACTCATGTCATATACCTCTCATTGTTACTTTATTTCCTTGCATCCAATGAAGATGAGCTCTTAGCTAATTAGACACAATGTTAGGTTTTATTCCAAGACCAAAAAATGGTTTTATCCTAGATAGTATTTGCAAGAAAGTCAATATCCATTTTGGTCGTCACTAAGGCTACCTCCTATAAGGTCATGTGTTTCTAATAACATCTAGCATTCGTCCCATACATAAGACTAGATTTAGGTAGTATTTATTTCAAGGAAGGGAGTTTAATAAAGAGCATTTAAAATGTATTCAAAAATAAAATTTGGATAAATTTAGATGGAAATGTTTTCATAAACCTATTAGATTTTAGAATTAGAGATTTTAGATAAATTCAAAATCATCCAAAATTATTAAGCAAAATTCCATGAGAAGAGAAATTTAAATCATAGGAAACTATTAGTTTTCCTATTGGTTTCTAAACAAAAAAAAAAAAAACGTTTTTAAATGCAAAATACCTTACATTGTAAAGAAATGATAAAAAATATACAAAAATGAACAATATCCATCCCTCAGAAATCCCATAATTGAAATGTGTAGACTCCCTTAAACGAGCGAACCAATACGCATCAAGCAACGATGTCTTTAAGGCAATGCCATTGTTAATGCCTCAAGTACCATGCATGTTTGGGCCATTGGTCTTCTACATGCCATGCCCATGCACATAATCTTCATGCCTATCAGAGTTTACAACACCCATCTACCATCATCAACCCCTACCATTATTACCCCTTCCACTATTACCGATGGTTCTAATTGTCACTGCCATGACCATTGCCACTACTTCCCATCGCCATTCCATCACCATTGCCTCCGCCATCATTCTTGCTTCCCACTACCACAATGGTCCACCATACCCTAGGATCCCTTGTATATGCTTCTCACCACCACTGCAATACACTAGGATCCTTGGCATATGCTTCCCACCACCACTACCATACCCTAGTATCCTCAAGGCATCATCATACCCCATCATCTCTAGGATACATTTCGTACCTTGGCATCCTTGGGATACATTCCAGGGATGCCAGGTATGACGACAACAATGGGAAACATATATCAAGGATCCCAGGGTATGGTGATCATGGCAGTGGGAAGCACTAACAATGGTAGTGGTGATGGTGATGGGAAGCAACGACAATGATGGAGGCGATATGGCGAAGGTGGTGGTGATGGCGATGGCATGGCAGAGGGAAGCAACAACGATGGTGGAGGTGATGGTGATGGCATCCAACATTATAGCCTTAAGATAACTAGTATATGCTTCCCACTACCACCGCCACTACCTCCACCTAGGATTATATGGGCATTATATTGTTGTAGCCTATGATACTTTGTGGAAATATACATACTAGGGATGCTAGGGTATGGAAATAGTGGTGGGAAACAACAACAATGACAAAGAGGGTCAATGATGGCAAGGAGTAGGAAACAACAACGATAAGATCAGAGATAGTGTTCGCAAGGGGTGGGGTGCGACGATAATGACAAAATAACCTGACCCTGATCCCCAATATACTAGAGTAAATCTCTAGAGTAACCTGACCCTGATCCCCAATATACTAGAGTAAATCTCTAGAGTAACTTGACCCTAATCCCCAATATACTAGAATAAATCTCTAACGTAACCTGGCCCTAATATACTATTCTAAACCCCTAACATATATACTAATATACAATAGTGCTAGGCTAGGGTAATCAGAGTGGAAAGCAACAATGATACTAATGCTAAGATATGATCATCACAACAATGATACTAGTGCTAGGTTATGGTAATCACATAATCACATTGGGAAGCAACAAAGCAACAATGATACTAGTGCTAGGCTAGGCTATGGTAATCACAATGATACTAGTGCTAGGCTATGGTAATCACAGTGGGAAGCAACAATGATGGCAGGAAGCAAAAGTGATGGCAGGGGGTGGGAAGCAATAGTGCTAGGCTATGGTAATCACAGTGGGAAGCACCAGTGATGGCATGGGGTGGGAAGCAACAGCGATGGCGTACTAAGGGATGGTGGACAAAGGAGCATTGTTAACTCGGATGGACATAAAGATTATGTGCATGGACATGGCATGTAGAAGCCCAACCGTCCAAACATGCATGGTACTCGAAGCATTAAGAGTGATACCTTTAAAGCACCATTCCATGGGGCATATTAGTTGTCGTCGGTCATGATCAATAACATAACATATCCAATGACTTATACGCCATCCCACACCACATACATTTAATACTGCGCTGCAAAGTGGTTATTGGTCGCCATTAATTACCATACTGTCTTACATTTTTACATTATTAAAGCGAAGGACAATTGATGCACCCTACCACCCTAACGTTTATGATGGGATGAATAATACTGTGAGAAGTGAAAGACCGAAGATTCTCAAACTCTCAAGAAAGCCATTAAAGGTCCCTTTAATCTAGAAAATATGTCCCTTCAGTCAGAAATAGGGCAGACACTCCGCACAAGGATGCTGCTTTTTTCCTGTCAGTGATATCACATGTATGTACACCTAGAGAGATACCCTAAGTTGCCATTATAGCTTTCCATTTGGCCGCTTCTCTTTTCAAAAGCCACGCCAGCCAATTGATAGATTAGGGTAGTACCGTCCAGCCACACTGCCCCATAATTGCAGAAATTTATACTCTGGATAAGTTTCCTTCAAAAAAATATGCACTGCGCGCGCATTTTCCAAAATCTTACATCTTTCTCGAATACTCAAAATACAAAATATATAATGCAGATAGTAGCGAGTTACGATGAATTTCACCCATTGGTTGAAGAAAAAGATATATAAATAAAGAATATTTTATATTAGACAAGGCTTATTACACAGATGGATCTCAAAGGTCTGAGAAATACATTAAGACTCTGCCAGTCTCAGAGTTAAACTAAATTCTGAAGATTGCATTAAGGCTCCGACAGACTCAGACTTAAATTAAATGAAATTAATTATGTGTCATACATTGCAGGAGAATGAAAAGCAGGCGCCCAATGTACCAACGTGACCAGTTTTACGTACGGATGCAGCGCGGTCCATGGTCTTGGCCAATTGCTCTGCTTGCTGTACAGCAATGGTAGCTCTCATGTCTTCTGCCTTCTTATGAGCTGTTGCCACCTTGTTCATGATCTTCTCTGTTGTTTGTGACCTTACTTTCTCCAGTTTCACCTGTTCAAAAAAACAATTTCATCCCTCTATAAATCTATCAGCTAGATTGCAGTATGTAAATGACAGCTAGACTGCACTATATAAATGACAGAACAGGAAAAGTGTCACTCAAACTGTCCTTATTCAGATTGAAATCTGACAAAAATCTGACGGACGGTTTATGGAGGAACTCTGCCCTAGGGTTTTGGTCCTCTCTGCATCAACCCAAAAATTTTAAATTCCAGAAATTTTCTCTATGATGTTTAGCAGGATTCTAAAATAGCTCGTCAGACTTGGACTTTTTAGATGCCCGTTATAAATAAATCTAGCAGTGTATTAGTACTGCAAAACTTGATGAAATTTATGAATTTTTGTAATTTTATAAAATTTGACATGCAAATGGATTGTTGTTTCTTATTTTCATTACAACTTCAAATTATAATTTCTTGTAAATCCAACAATTCATACAAATATTTTAAAAACATTATACCTCCAGTTTTTTCAACTCTGCTTCAGCTTTTGCTTTTTGATGGTTCTCCCACGCTGTAATCTTCGCTTCCTCTCTTTTGAACCTGTAAACAAGTGATCATATGTTTTGACAAGAAATTTCACCGCAGTCTAGCCTGATTGTTGATTTGTGCAAAATGATAATGTTAGAGCAGCCTTATAAAAGATATCAAATCATGGAATTACCTGGCCAAGCACTTCGCACGTTCTGCTTCTTCCCATGCACTAGCCCTTGCTTCAACGATATTCTTCCTCCAGTCTGCACTCTCAAAGTACCTCAGGCATTTTGAGCTTTCTTCTTCCTCTTCCTCTCTGGTTCTCCAGCTTGAATTAATCTGCTTTTTACCTGGGTTAGGGGTGAATACTTGATCGGGATGCTTACAATTATGATTAAAATTTATGTCTCCATTGCCAATTTCCAGTTTGGCTAAATGACAAGTTGGCAGTTCTAAAACATCTAGTGTGGAATTGTTTCCATTTCCAGACTCTGATCTAGCAGGAGTGTTGTGTCTGGCAGGAGAATTGCACTTCTGTGGAGTTGTGGAGCGGGATGTTGTGGAACTTCCAAGAGGAGTTATCTGAGTTGCCATGTCTCTCCTTGAAACAGTTGGGGATATCTCTGTGGCTGCATCTTTCATGGATATGGATATTGATTCGCATTCCTCTTGTTCCAGGCTCTGAACCACCACCATATCTCTCTTAATAGAAGAAGTCGATCCAAATAATCGTGGAGTCTCCAAGACCATATCAGCATATTTATCTGGGGAAATAAAAAAAGTGTACCCAATCAGATTTCAAGACACTCTGATTCAATGAAAACAGCCATATCCATATGATCAGAATAATTCGCTTCAACAAATGGTAATCTCTAGATTTAGTTGAGATTAAAAGAATATCACAGTTTCCAGCAGATTTCAAGGTTTAGATGAGATATGGATCGCTTCCAATATAGTTTTGGTCTCTGATTCAATCAAAACAGCCATATTCATATATCAGAACAATTCGCTTCAACGAATGGTATTAATGAAACTCTAGAATTTAGGTGAGATTAAAAGAATATCATACTTTCCAACAGATTTCATGAAACAGATGAGACATGGATCGGTCCCAATATAGTTTTGGTCTCTAAGCAACATAGATGATAGATGAGGAAGTAGGATAATGGGTCAAACATTTTAGCTTTTATTTTTATTAGGATAAAGTAAGGGTTTACCTAAATTGATAAAAATTGAATAATTTTTTTAATGAAATTGCATATATCAGATTCATAAATTGCATAATCAGAGTGCGTGATCAGAGTGCAATAGGGTTTTTGAAACGGCTAAATCCATCTGTAAAATCAAAATCTACAATTCCAATTCCAATCAATTTCATGATGAACTTCAACAAAGATTAGATGGCTGGATTCCAGTGAATACAAATAAGAAGAGAGGCAAAATCCATCTGTAAATCAAAATCTACAATTCCAATTCCGATTAATTTCATGATGAACTTCAACAAAGATTAGATGGCTGGATTCCAGTGGAATACAAATAAGAAGAGAGGCAAATGATAGACAGGTTATCTTAGTCCTATGTCTGATTGATTCTAAGTTTGAAAAAATAGGCTTAGGCTTAAAGTTCTATGCTTAAACAGACAGCACACCTCTGATTTGCTATCAGCTATCTTTGGTATAATTATAAAGGCAAGCTTATGTTAATAGAGATGATAACAAGGGAAGGAATTGCAATGCAGACCTTGACTGAAGATGGGCACTGGAAGAATCTCTCTTGTAGCCTGGCTTTTGTTCAGTGACATCTGAGTACCTGCATTCCTTGTTTTCTGTTCAGGAAGCTCGGGAATAGAGTTCTCAAGTTTTGCAGGTGCTGCCTGTACGCTTCTCGTTTCGATTATGGGCAGGTCTTTGGCTTGACATGACCATCCGTCCACACTAGCAGAACGGATTTTACAGGACTTGACTCCGAAATCAGTATCCTCACTATCTAGATGCAAGCAGCTAGAATTCTCTGATGGATTTTGTTCTTGCAAATTATCAGAAACAGAAGCACTGCTCCCAGATCTTCTGATTCCTGGTCCTATAAGCCCATTCTCTAAAGCACTGCGCGGGGAGTATTGATGGATAGCTTGGATAGTGGATGCCCTATTCTTACTATAATATAATGGCCTAGCAGGTGAAGCAGGTCCCACTGCTACAAGAGGCCCACTCTTAGACTTGGGTTTGCGGGAATACTCTCCATGTTTGTGGACTGTATTGGCTATATTGTCACCTGAAGCAGGACTGCATAACCATTTCTCTGCATCATCCCATTTTGATGGCAGATTACTATTTATGTTCTTTGTGTACATAATATTGTGGCGAGCCAATAGCCCATTTCTGTACGAATTGGCTGCCATTGAAACTCTTTCCAAACTCCACGAGTTTGAATGTGTCGACGTCGATGGAGTGCCTGGACTTGGGAAAGTTCGGACTCTGCCACTGGCTGAGTTCTGAGAGTCATGGCGCTTCTTCTGCAAATCCTCTTTACCATAAATATAGTGTGATTCATTTCGGCTTGGACTCACTGGATTTTCTTCATCAGCGCTTGGGGATTCTCTAACGTTCCCAATTTTAGGAGAATAGTTATATCCATCTCTAGAACTAGACCTAGAATTAATCTCTCGAATCTGGTCCATTGAAGCCGGGCGTTTCCTTTCCTTGAATCTGTGAGGTGTTGAGATCAG
>SNQJ01S0071117.1:27895-66314 GCA_010110895.2 Picea sitchensis
CCCCCCCTCTCAGTTAGTTCATACCTGTAACATTTATTACATCTGAATATATTGTTCTACCTATGTGTGGGTTAGGACCCTAACACTCTCAATAATCAAAGTGCTCATTCTAGTGTTATTTTCGTATCATATTGGTATTATTATGGTGTTATTTTGGTTATATTGTTGTTCGTCTTCCATTTCTAGAATTTTATTTATCTTCTGCATACTTTTTATATATGGAATATTACATTATGCATGATTTTTTGTTTATTGGTATGCATAATTATAATGTATGCATCATAGATTGTACAACAATGTTTACATAACCCGATGGGCTTGGTTGAGTAAGCTATCTAAGTAGTAGTTTGGTTAGTTGCAATTCTATCATTAAAGTCTCCTTACAAGAGGATATTACCTTCATTTCTTAGATTGTAAATATCTTGTTCTAGGGTATTATAGGGACAACTTTTATCTAAATTGTGGTTCTTATAAAAATTAGAATTATTAGGTGCAAAATAACAAAGTGCCATATAAATCCTCTTTGCATTAATGCCCGATATTTCTATCCAAATGTATTGATTGAGAGGGTCTATCTTATGAAGTTGAATGTGAGGAGAAATGTTCTTTTTTATATAATAGGCTAAGCCTCCAATCCCTTTGTGATAGGATTTCTTGTTCCATGCTAACCATAAAACAAAAACATCTATGTTAGGGACCTTAGACTCTTCGCACTAGGGATCCAACTTAACATAAGTACAATAACCATGGAAAGGCACAACTATTCAAAAAAAGAATATGGAATGTCTCAAATTTATATTTATTATTATTATTATAGTCTCTATCCCTAATGATAGCTTTTTTGTGTCTAATTATTTCTCATTTGTCTAAAAATAAACTCATAAATCTCAACTATTTAAAAATAATAACTTAACAATTTTAACTTTAATTAAATAAATAATTAACATATTTATTTTTCTAATATATTATTTTATTTTTATTATTATTATCATTTAATATTTTAAATTATTAATATCTAATTCAATCTAAGTTATATATATATATATATATATATATATAATTATGGACGATAATCGTTATATATATATATATATTTATGTTTGATTCATACAAGTTTTATATATATATATATATATATATAAATCAAACATAAACATAAAGTTGTATTAATCGAAAGGGCAAATTTGTATTCTTATGATAGAGACTTTCTCTCCTTGCGTACAATCCTTATCCTTAATTCTTAAAATCAGAATTACGTACGGCCTTTCATTGTTGTTTAGCTCCGTCACCCTACCACGCAACTTGCTCATAACTCTTCTTTCTCCGATTTTACTTCACCCAAATTCAAGAGAAAATTTAACAAATAATTTAGAAAAATAATTGAAAACTAATAATTTAGAAAAATAATTGAAATTACAGATTTCCATGATTGAGTTAAATATTATTTCATTTCTAACTATAATTCTAATCCATTTATAAAATAAATTTCCTTGTCTTTATGTGAATTATGTCAAATTAATTAACACGTAATGTGCATTGATGCATATACAGTTTTATAATCTACTAGTTTTAAATGAATAGTCCCGCATGCTCCGTGTGCTAGGTGTCGAATCAAATTAACATTTAATGTGAGTGCTCTGCGTACAAGGTATCGAATCAAATTTTATATGGCAAAATTTTACATGCCATTTATTTGATATAATATTACTTAATATTAAATCCTTTCTTTTACCCGGTCTATTGGAGTCCGTATGGGCCACGAGTGCCTTGTATGTGTATGTGTGTGTTTAGGCCAAGGTGCCTATGTGATAGGAGGTTGGTGAGCTTGTAAGCTATGGCCGGTTAACCAAGCTTTGTATTTTGTAAATAACACTCTCAATTTAATAAAAACATACATTATTGTTGCAGAATTTAGGGTGAAAAGAGTATAGGGCTAGGACTTCATTACAGGGAAAGGAGACCTAAGGGGTTGATGAGAAAGGGGCTTATACTAGGGGGTTAAGCCTATGGAGTATAATAATATTTTTCTAAAAGTTTAAGTCTCAATTATGACATAATTGTCCTAAGTGATAGGATGAAATACCAAATGAATCAAGGGAGTTTTCTATATGACAAGTGGCATTAATATTGTATGCATATTTAAGATGCAAGTTTAGTGTGTTTTGGGGGGATTCCATTCGAACCGTTGTTGGTATGAACTTAGAGACTGTGCTCCATGTGGTGAGTTGAAGTAGATAAAAAAAGAATGGATCTACGAGCTATTAGAGCTAATACCCTATAAATACTTGGTGGTTTGGGTTGTGAAGAAGTAGGTTGTCAGATCTATGGAGAAATTCTCTTGGGGGAGAGAATTTGCTCGGGTAGATCTTCTTATGTGTTGGCCTTGTGGGCGTCGGTAACTCCATGAGAGCATCCTTGTGTTCTGAGTATCACAGAGCTCTGAGACTTCCTGGTTGGCTTGTTGTTAAAGCCCTAGAAGGGAAGTGGGATAGTCGAAGGACTGTTGAGCAGTGAATGGGTACACTTCCTTGGGTGGGATACACTATGGGGAATGAGAAGCTGTGAGGGGAACTGCTGCTAGAGTCGGTGTCATTGGCCTTATCTTTCTCGTTGTGTGTTGACATACCTTAGTTGGAATGGTGAGAGTGCGTTTGTCATGGTGAGAGGTATGCAACTAGTTGGTGTTTCATTTAAATATAAGTGATATATGTCTAAAATGTTTAATTGCTTGATTAATATATTATACTTCCGTCGCGTTTAATGATTTGGTTGTATTTTGCATTATTGAAACGATTGACATGTTTATTATTCTTGTAGATGAACTATGCATGGTTATTTTCTTGTTGGTCTGCATAATTATAACACATTCATGAAAGATTGCACAACAGTGGTTACAGAACTTGATGGGCTTAGTTGAGTGAGATATTAGAGTAGAACTTGGTGGTAACATGCCTTAGTTAGGTGGTTGGGAATGTTACTTGCATGTATCTGAGAGAAATTTTGTGTGACAAACCTCGACTTGGGGTTGGGGATGTTACATTGTGGTATCAAATCTGAAGTTGCAACACTCAGGTTGAATGGGATGAGAACCAGGCCAAAATTGCAGCAATTACAGAGCCTTTGGGATGGAATTGGGGGCGATTTCTCAATTTCTGAAGTTCAAATCAATCAGAATTTGACATGAGGATCTCAAATTTGCTAGTGTGGAGATGGAATTGACTACACAGAGACTAAAATTAGTCATGAAAAGATAAGTTGCATAAATTTCCATGGTAGTCGAAGACAAAAATTCCAATTTTGAATTTTGGGCATTTGGAGAAATTCTGAAAATTCAAATTTTTGGAAAAATTTGGGAAAAAATTAGCCCCTAAAATTTTCTCTTCCTTAGGAGTGGGATTTAGAGAAGGTATGGATCTTGGATATGCAGTGTAGAAAAAGGAAAAAACCATCAGCCAATTGGGATCATCCGATTGATTCATCCTTGGCTCAGTCATCAGATTTGAGGGTCGATGGATCTTGACCGTCAATTGGTGTTGAAGCTACCAAGTTCCAAGATAATCTCAAGAGGGGGAATCCTCGTCCTAGATATCCATACCCATCAGTATCCAGAGGAAACTTGTAGTGGATTGAAGTAGAAGTCTGGATCCCCAGTGCCCAGTTGGGTAAGGTTCTACTTTAAGGTTCTAGGGAGAGACGATAATCAAACCACTAGCAACTAGGAAGCTTTATTGTGTTAACTTTTAAAGAAGTTTGTATCCTAGTGCTTGGTTGGGGTAAATATCTAATGTAGATTGCAACGAGCCTAGATAATAAAAAAACTGACAACCATGAAGCTTTATGTATATCAACTTTGGGGATCCACCATAGCCTGGTTCTCGATTGGGGTAAGGTTCCAAGATATGGTTCCACAGGCTCAAATAACTAGACCATCTGGGGGTTTCATTTGTGTCAAATTTTGGGGATCCATCAGATCTCAATGCTCGATTAGGTAGAGTTCCACCCTCAGGTTCTACTTGTCAACTTGTGGGGTATGCCACCAACTATTGGCCTAGACATGCCATGCCAACAAGCCATCTTCGTAGCCACCTCAACACCACGTTAGCAACCTATCAGAGGACACATCATCTTGAAGGTATAGAGGGTTCCATGTCGATGCTAGAGGGCCAGTGATGTCATATGGAAATACGATCAGGTACACATGGAGGCTACCTATATTTGATTAAGTCATCACAAGGAAATTCCCAAGAAGTTTAGAAGGAAATAACTCCCTTCTTGGAGCTCAAAATTGAGCAACAAAATAGTCACTAGCAAGATCTTGGACATAAGAGCATACTTTTGCACTTAAAAATATGAATTGGGTAGTAAATATTTATACGAAATTAGAAGGATGGCGTTTTATGCACTTAAAGGGGAAAATGATGCATAATTTTACATAATTGTTGCATTATGTTTGTCTAATAGATTTTATTACATGCACATTTTGTAGCATTAAGGGTGCAAATAGAATAGAGCATATTCAAAATGCAGATCGAGGATGTAGAGGATGATTATTATATTTCATCAACAAGTCAAAACAAGGATTTTGGTGCCCTTTGGATATTGGAAATGGGATGTGAATTTCCCATATTTATATTTATTTATATTCTAATAGATGTTTTTGTTGGTTACACATTGTGCAAACTTGAAGTCACAGATAGAATAATTCAACATGAAGATTAGTGAGATAGAAGATACTCATGAAGATGAATTTCGAGGACTGAATGTCATCTTGGGAGATGTTGAGACTCAATCTAATGGGGATAGAGAAGGAAGAGGAAGAAGTATTGATCCGGTGGAGACAATCAAGAGTCTACAAAAAGATGTGTCAATCTACAAAGTTGACAATGGGAGAGCAATGATAGCTTAGGAGGAGAAAAACAACATAAATACTCAGTTGTTGCAAATGTTGAACATTTTATAGAGGAGAACGAATAAAGAATCATATTCAAGGAAGGTAGAAAAGCATATCCCTGATGCCAGAAAAGAAATTCTAAAAGTGTTAGGAACACTAGAAGTGTTGATAGACATCATAACCATTCACCAAGGTACTTAGCTACTATAGCTCATACATTTATAAAGTAAGAAGGAATCTCAAGCCTATACCTTGTTAGACGTCATATAAGAAGGGATGAGGTGGATGAATTGTAGGGAGAGTTCAAAAATATTAATCTTCCTACATTTTATGGTGAGAATAAGAAATATGAATATGGAAAGACTTGGTTGTTGGGAATGAGGAAATGCATTCAACTGCAAAATTATTCCTCACATGCATAAGCCATAATTTCAACTTATTAGCTAAAGGGAAAAAAATCAATGTGGTGCGACTAGCTCATGCAAGTCAAACAAAATGATAAGAATAATATCTCTTGGAGGTAGTTCATAAGGTATTTTCAAAATAAATTCTTGTCGCAATGTTATTATGTCAGGATGATGAAGGCATTCTTAGAACTCAATCTTGGGAGAATTACCATGGATGAGTATGAGAGGAGATTCTTAGAGTTTCTGAGGTATGTGGAGTTCATCAAGGATGAGAAGGTCAAGATTCAAATATTCTTGAGTGGGATACCCTTAATTTACAGTGATAAGATACATTATGATGAACCCAAGACGTTGGAGGAAGCAATAAGGAGAGCCAAGTTAATTTATGATTAGCATAAAGGAGGATCAAGATTTCATAGAGCTTGGGTTGATAAGAAGAATAGTAATATGGAGAAGAGAAAGAAAGGTTTTAAGCCACCTTTAGTTAGAAATAATTCTCAAGGACAACCAACTCAAAATGAATATAGAATGTTAGAAACTTTTGGGAAAATACCAAGACAAAAACTTATTAAATGTTGGGGTGGAGATCACATGTGTAGGGATTTTCCTCAAAGGGGAGATAATAAGACTATGCACAACATTTAAGAGGCACATACAATTGAAGATATGCATAGAAGTATGCCAAGAATATATATAGCCTTGGACAACAACCAAGTTGAATTTTAGTCTGATCTGATTAAAGTGGAAGGTAAGATCAATGATCAAAATATAGCCATTTTAATTGATTTAAGAGTTATTCATAGTTATATAGATCCTAAGTTGGTGGAAATATTTCACTTGCAAAGAAGAAATCATGGGAAATCTTGGGTACTTCAGTTATCTATAGGGGATAAAAGAAGAATCAATGGATTGGTTTAGGATTGTCCATTTGACATGAATGGATTGAGAACAAAAGAATATTTAAACATCATTCCATTAGGGTCGTATGATTTCCTAATTGGTATGGATTGGTTGGACAAGCATCATGATGTCCTTGATTTCTATAACGAGGCATTCACTTTCCTTGATGAAGAAGGAAACTTAAAATTAGTTCAAGGCATTCCAAGAGCAGTGACAGTGAAGGAAATTTTAACCAAGCAACTAAAAGGAATCATTAGGAATGGATGCAAAATATATACATTTCACATGGAAGAAATAACTAAGGATAAAGTGTCAAGTCCTAAATATTTTGCAGTTCTAGGAGAATTTGAATATTTGTTTTTGAGAAATACTAGGTTTTTCACCTAAAAGAGACATAGATTTCTCCATTAACCTAATTCTAGGAGCATCTTCAGTGTCTGAGACATCGTACAGAATGAACACACCAAAGATTAAGGAACTGCAAATCTACCTTGATGATTTACTGAAGAAGAGGTAGATACACCCAAGTGCATCACCTTTGGCTACCCCAATTCTTTTTTTAAAGAATAAGGATGGAACCTTATGGATCTACATTTATTAGAGGTAGTTGAATAAGGTGGCAATAAAGAAAAAATATCATTTTCCAAGGATACATGGTCCCTTTGATCAGTTGAAGGATGCCAAGGTATTTTCCAAGATTAATCGTAGGTCAAGCTACCATCAGCTAAGGACTAAATATGAATATATCAACAATACTTCCTTTAGAAAAAGGTATGGTCATTATGAATTTGTAGTGGTGCCATTTGGGCTATCAAATACACTAGCTCTGTTCATGTGTTTGATAAATGGAATTTTCAGAAAGTATTTGGATAATTTTGTCATTGTTTTCCTAGATGACATACTTATCTACTCTAATTCTGAAAAGGAGTATGATCAACACTTCAGGATGATTGTACATGTGTTAAGGGAACATCAACTTTATGCAAAATTGATTAAATGCTCATTTTATTACATGTAGATCAAGTATTTGGGTCACATCATCTCAGAAGAGGGAATATAAGTAGACCCAGATAAGTTTAAAGTATTACAAGAATGACAAGTTCCAAGGAATGTCATACAAGTAAGGTCATTTATGGATCTTGTGAGCTATTGTAGAATATTTGTAAAAGGGTTTTCAAATATTGCACATCCTATAAATTAATTTCAAAATATGGGTGTGAAGTTTGAATGGACTGAGAAATGTGAAAAGGGATTTCTTCATTTGAAAGAATTGTTGACAACTACACCAATCATAAGGATTGCAAATCCAAATGCAAATTATTATGACAACTACACCATTCATAAGGATTGCAAATCCAAATGCAAATTCTTATGACAACTACACTAGGCATAAGAATTGTTAGCTTTGTCACCCTACGACGCAAATTGATCATAACTCTTCCTTCTCTGATTTTACTTCACCCAAATTCAAGAGAAAATTTAACAAATAATTTAGAAAAATAATTGAAAACAAATAATTTAGAAAAATAATTGAAATTATAGATTTCCACAATTTAGTTAAATATTATTTCATTTCAAACTATAATTATAAACCATTTATAAAATGAATGTCCCTGTATCTATGTGAATTATGTCAAATTAATTAACATGTAATGTGCATTGATGCATATACAATTTTATAATCTACAAGTTTTAAATGTATAGTCATGCATGCTCCACGTGCTAGGTGTTGAATCAAATTAACATTTAATGTGCTAGGTATCGAATCAAATCAAACTTTATATGGAAAATTTTTACATGCCATTTGTTTGATATAATATTACTTAATATTAAATCCTTTCTTTTACCCAGTCTATTGGAGCCCGTATGGGTCATCAACGAATGCAGGTGAGCGTGAGAAACAAAAATAATCAATAATCAAACATCACCTTGACTAAACTGTGCGAGAGTGCCTTATATGTGTGTGTTTAGACCAAGGTGAATAAGTTATATGAGTTTGGTGAGTGTGTAAGTTATGGTTAGTGATCCAATAGTATAGGGGATATGAATCACTAGAGGGAAAGGAGACCTAAGGGGTTGATGAGAAATGGGCTTATACTAGGGGTTTAATCTTAGGGAGTATAATAATATATTCCTAAAATTCCAAGCCTTAGTTATCATATAATTATCCTAAGTTCCAAAGTGAGGGGATGAAATAGCAAGTGGAATCAAGGGATTTCCCTATATGAAAAGTGGAATTAATAGTGCATGCATACTTAATATGGGAGTTTAGTGTGTTTTGGAGGGATTCCATTCAAACTTTTGTTGGTATGAGCCTATAGACTGTGTTCCATGTGGTGAGTTGAAGTAGATAGAAAAAGAATGGATCTATGAGATATTAGAGATAATACCCTATAAATCCTTAGTGGTTTGGTTTGTGAAGAAGTAGGTTGTCAAATGTATGGAGAAATTCTCTTTGGGGAGAGAATTTACTCGGGAATATTTCCCTATGTATTGGCCTTGTGGGCGCTGGTAACTCCATGAGAGCAACCTTGTATTATGAGTATCACAGAGCTCTGAGACTTCTTGATGAGCCTATTGTTTAATTCCTAGAAGGGAAGTGGGATAGTCGAAGGAATGTAGAACAGTGACGGTACACTTCCTTGGGTGGGATAGGCTATGGGGAATGATAATTTATGAGGGGAACTACGACTAGATTTGGTGCCACTGACCTTTTGTTTCTTGTTGTGTGTTGAAATACCTTAGTGGGAATGGTGAGTGTGTGTTTTCCATGGTGGATTCATATCCCTAGCTCATGGGTCACCAACTATTGAGAATCAAAACAACAATACAATTGAGAGGCATAACATCCCCAACATCCAAATGGGATATGCCACATAAATTTTTTTAATTGTATGAAAATTAAACATATACACACAGAAACTCTTGCGAAACTTTATATACAAAACTTAGAACAGAAAAATACATTTTGTAAATGCACAGATTCATGCTGAAATAATAGTAAACATATACATGAAGCATAGATATAAAAACAGGTATAAACCACACACAGGAAAAACCAATAAAAATAAACACATACATAATAATGCAACATGTAATTTAACACAAAATGGGCACTTATCTTGGTAAAAATATCAACAAATGCATGCAGAATTTCCATGAACCTCCCAACCTTAGACCACATTGCTCATCACTCTCAATAGTGGGTCAACCCCGAGCTGGGACTAAACTCCACTCGAGTAAAGGGATTCCTAACCAGGCTGATGTATCTCAGACAATAGGAAAGACTCAGTCACAGGTGCGTACTCAAACTAATACCCTACAATCCTGCATTCCTTCCTGTCCCACCCCAGGATGTGTGCCCCTTCTCTACTCAATATTCCTTCAGCATCCCCACTTCCTTTCCGCTCTTCAACAACAGGCTAGATAGGAAGTCTCAAAGCCCTGTAGCTACAATTTGGCACCTTCTGGAAATCAATTCCCAACAATTCTATCACCTAGAGAGAAATTTCTCATGAGCCTAACAACCCACCTCCTCAGTACCCCACGGGCCTAACAACCCACTTCTTCGGTCCATCTCCCAAGCTAACCAGGTATAGATACAGGTATGGGTACAGATATAGGTACAGGTATATGAAGGTACATATATAGTTATGGTATGAATACATCTACAGTGATAGGAAGGTACATATATATTTACATGTACATGTACAGAAAGGTACAGAGGAAAGAGGAATGAGTGAGTGAATGATCATTGAATTAATGGGAAAATGAACTAAGTCCAAGATATATGTATGCATGTTCCCAACTTGACACTTGTCATATTGAGAGCTACGTTGGTCCACTTATCCCCATCCTTAGAACTTAAGATAGAATAATTATCCAAACTTTATACTTTAAGGAATATTAATATAGTATTCATTTTTGGCTTAAGCTCTCTAGCTTAGCCCTTTTCCTTAATTTTTACCCCCCCTTTCCCTAACTAGTGGAGTTTAGTCCCCCATACTCTTTTATCGTGGTTGGTCTACACATAGTGATGTATTATATTAATGATAAGACATATACAAAAATAGGCTCACTGACCTTTAGCATCTAGGCTCTCTGGCCTAATTCAATACATAAGCCTCCTAGCTTATGATAATTGGCTCACCAACCTATACAAAAAAACATATACACAAAGGCTCCCTGGCCTCAAAATCATGCACACTTAAGTTTGTTGCGTGCGATATCCTGGAATGTGCACACTTCATCATTTTAGTCTGCAGTACATGTTCCCTCTATACCATGAAAAGTGCATGAAAAATTATATCAAACAACTAACCATCTTAAGTACATTTTCATTTACATTTACAATTGGGGTTCGGACTAGGGGTATTACATTCCCATCCCCTTATTTATGCACTGCCCTAAGTGAAATATATACACATATACAACCAAAAATTCAAAAATCCTCAAAAAGATGTGGGTATTCTGCTCACATAGCATCTTCATGCTCCCAAGTTGCGTCATCAGGATGGTACCAGGTCCATTGGACCTTTACAAGCTCTATGGATCGATTTCAGAGTTGTTTGACTTTTTGTTCCAGAATGTGTACCAGATGTACTTGGAAAGCGCCTTCTTGCTCCACTTGAATCACATTCCAATCAATAACATGATTAGCATCAGGTATATATTTATTAAGCAATGATACATGGAATACATTATGAACAAACATAGATGTTTGCAATGAAATCATATAGGCTACTAGACCAATCATTTCTATGGTTTCAGATGGTCCATGATATCTAGGTTTCAACTTGGAACAGTTTCCCAACTTCAGTGAACTTTTGTTGGCCTGAACCTTCAAGAATACATGATCACCCACTTTAAAATACTTGTGATTTTTGCCCTTATTAGCATAGATTTTCTGACTATCTAGGGAAACCATTAAATTTTGTTTTATTTTCAACATTTGCTCCTCCATTTCCCTGAGTAAATTTGGCCCAACCACTACTATATCTGCTAGATTATCCTAGCTTATCGGTGTGTTGCACCTTCTACCATAAAGTGTCTCAAATGGGCTCATCTTTAGAGATGTTTGGTACCCATTTTTATAAGAAAAATCTACTAAGTGTAGGTAGTCTTCCCATTTTTATGGTTGATACATCACATATATCCTCAACATATCCTCAATCACTTGATTCACCCTCTCTGTGTGTCCATCTGATTCTGGATGAAAAGTTGTACTAAAATTCAAATTTGTTCCAAATCCATTAAATACTCCCTTCCAAAAATTTGAATACTCCCTTCCAAAAATTTGAGGTAAATTTTGGATCTCTGTCAGACACAATTGTCTTGGGTATACCATGTAATCGAGCAATTTATCTCATATAAAAATCAACAATTTTGGCTTCCTTGTGAATGAACTTTACTGGAATAAAATGGGCATCTTTAGTAAGCTTATCCACCACTACCATGATAAAATCATGTTGCTTGTTTGTTCTGGGAAATTTGGTGATGGAATCCATTGTTACAACTTCCCATTTCCACTCAAGAATGGGTAATGGATGTAGAAAACCAGTTGGGTTTCTATGCTCAGCCTTTACCTTTTGACATTCCAAACATTTGGCAATAAATTAAACAACTTCTCTCTTCATTCCTATCCAATAATATTGGCTCTTGATAGCTGCAATAATTTTTTGATAACCTGGGTGCCCAACATGATGTATATTATGCATTTCTCTCAATATTAGATTTTTTAATTCCTGGGAATTCAGTACATAAATTATTCTCCTATATATGAAAATTTCATCATTTTCTAGCTTATAGTCTTCAATTTTCTACTGCAAATTACCTTGTTGTACTTTTACCACTAATTCCTGGTATTGTAAATCGGATTTTGTAGCCTCCAAAATTTCATCTTTCAAATCTGATTGGTACATGCTAATGGTTGTAGCATGCAATTCATGCACTCTTCTGTTGAGTGCATAAACCACTTTGTTCTCTTTCCCTTTGATATGCTTTATATCAATTTCATATTCACTGAAAAATTCTAACCATCTACTTTGTCTAGCATTTAGAGTTGGTTGATCAAATAAATATTTCAGACCATTATGGTATGTCCATGAATGATCTNTGATTCTGGATGAAAAGTTGTACTAAAATTCAAATTTGTTCCAAATCCATTAAATACTCCCTTCCAAAAATTTGAATACTCCCTTCCAAAAATTTGAGGTAAATTTTGGATCTCTGTCAGACACAATTGTCTTGGGTATACCATGTAATCGAGCAATTTATCTCATATAAAAATCAACAATTTTGGCTTCCTTGTGAATGAACTTTACTGGAATAAAATGGGCATCTTTAGTAAGCTTATCCACCACTACCATGATAAAATCATGTTGCTTGTTTGTTCTGGGAAATTTGGTGATGGAATCCATTGTTACAACTTCCCATTTCCACTCAAGAATGGGTAATGGATGTAGAAAACCAGTTGGGTTTCTATGCTCAGCCTTTACCTTTTGACATTCCAAACATTTGGCAATAAATTAAACAACTTCTCTCTTCATTCCTATCCAATAATATTGGCTCTTGATAGCTGCAATAATTTTTTGATAACCTGGGTGCCCAACATGATGTATATTATGCATTTCTCTCAATATTAGATTTTTTAATTCCTGGGAATTCAGTACATAAATTATTCTCCTATATATGAAAATTTCATCATTTTCTAGCTTATAGTCTTCAATTTTCTACTGCAAATTACCTTGTTGTACTTTTACCACTAATTCCTGGTATTGTAAATCGGATTTTGTAGCCTCCAAAATTTCATCTTTCAAATCTGATTGGTACATGCTAATGGTTGTAGCATGCAATTCATGCACTCTTCTGTTGAGTGCATAAACCACTTTGTTCTCTTTCCCTTTGATATGCTTTATATCAATTTCATATTCACTGAAAAATTCTAACCATCTACTTTGTCTAGCATTTAGAGTTGGTTGATCAAATAAATATTTCAGACCATTATGGTATGTCCATGAATGATCTAACCTCTATCACATTCTTTGGCACTGACCATCCTCTAATGAATTCTACCTTCTCAGGATCCACTGCTATCCCATGCTCTGAAATGATATGTCCCAAATAATGAATTTTCTTCGGATAAAATGATCACATGCTCAATTTGGCATACAACTGATGATACCTTAATACTTGTAATACCATCCTCAAGTGTTTTTCATTCTCTTCCTTTGATTTAGAATATATAATAATTTAATCTAAAAATAAAATGACAAACTTATCTAATTATTCTCTGAAAATACCATTCATTAAACATATGAAGACAACTGGTGCATTTGATAATCCAAAGGGCACCACTGTGAACTCATAATGACCATACCTTGTTCTGAAAGCAATCTTATTATTTAATTATTACTATTTAATTCTTATTTGATGATAACTTGATGATAACCTTACTATTTAAAGCTGATGTCTTATTATTTAATTCTTACTTGATGATAATCTGAGCTAAGATCAATATTGGAGAATATTTTTTCATATTTCAGCTGATCAAAGAGGTCATCAATCCTTGGAAAATGATACTTATTATTCACAGTTACCTTGTTCAACTTCCTAAAGCCAATGCAAAGTCTCAATGTTCCATCCTTTTTCTTCACAAATAAAACCGGGACACCCCAAGGTGACACACTTGGTTGTGTATATCCCTTCTGCAGGAGCTCTTCAAGTTTCATTTGCAAATCCTTCAATTCTAGTGTACTCATTCTGTAGGGAGTCTTGGATACTGGAGTTTCTCCAGGCATCAAATTTATGGAGAAATCAATGTCTCTTTTAGGGGGTAATCTTGCTATTTCCTTAAACACATCTTAAAACTCTTTTAGGAATGTATAATCTTAAATATTTGAGACTCTATATTTAGGTGTTTCTTCCATATGTGCTGCAAATATTTGACACCCTTTTATATAACATTTCTTCAGTTGTAATGCTGAAATTTCTCTGATGATTATTGCCCTGGGAATTGCATGCACTGTCCTTAGGTTCCCTTCTTCATCCAATAAATTAAATGCCTTGTTATGATAGTCTAGGATAGCATGATGTTGGTCCAACCAATCCATCCCAATTAGACATTCATAGGAACCTAAACACATGATGTTCAAATCTTCCATGGTGTTCAGTCCATTCATGTCCATAGGACATGACTTAACCAACTCATAAACTTTTCTTTTGGATCTGGTATCCAGTTGAACCAACCAATATTTTCCATCCTTGCTTCATGGAAAATGAAAACTTTCCACCATATCAAGATATATATAACTATGAATAGCACCTAAATCAACTAAAATAGTAATTGTTTGGTTGTTGATCATACCTTCCACTTCAATCATATGTGACTAATACTCTACTTTCTTGTTGTCCAAGGCTGCATAGAACATTGGTACATTCCTGCCCATGTATTCCACTATTTCATCTTGTTGTACATTGTGAACAGTCCTCACATTTTCACCTCTGTGAGGGAAATCTTAAAATATATGATCTCCTTTACAACCCCAACATTGAATAGGTGGTTGCCTTTTCCTTTGACCTCCTGTCTCAATCATTCTGGGTTCTCTAGAAGTTGGTAGTCCTTGAGGATTATTTCTGAAGAATGGTGTCTTAGTCCCCTTCTTCCTCTAATCCATCTTGAATTTCCTTTTGTCTTCCCAATATTTTTGAAAAGTTGGCCTCGATTTTTGCTGATCATATAAACATTTAGCTCGCCTTATGGTCTCCTGCAATGACTGGGGATCATCAAATTGTATATTGTCACTGATGAATGATGGAAATCCACTCAAAATCCTATGAATATTAACTGTCTCATCCTTGATGAAATAAACATACTTCAACAGTTATAAAAACCTTCTTTCATATTCATTTATGGTCATACTCTGAATTTTGAGTTCAAAGAAATCTTTCATTTTCTTGTCATAGTATCTCTTAGTCAATTATTTATTTTCAAAATACTTCTTGAATTCCCTCCAAGTAACATTTTTCTCTTTAATGTGCTTCACCTGGACAAGCTGATCCCACCATATGGATGCCTTTCCCTTGAGTTGATAGATGGAAATCCTTCCTTCTACATGCGAATAATAATTGTGCAATTTAAAATACTTTCTCATGCCCAACAACCATGTCTCTGCATATTCATCCTTCTTGTGCTCACCATCAAATGTAGGAGGTTTTATTTTGTTCATTTCTCATTATAGCCCACCCACCCCAGACCTCTTATGCTTCCTGACAGGGGATGGAATTGAACTGTTGTGTGCTCTCTTATTGGAATTCCTTGGGGAGTGATGGTGATGTCTGCTAACACTTCTTGTTCTTGTTTTCTCATTAGGAGACATGTGACTTACTCATTTTCTTTAGCCACTCTACTTATCCAATTTATTTTCTATTATGCTCAAGATCTGCATTAACTTCATGTTGAATTCCTCTTGATGCTCCTTGTCTTTCATAAGCCTTTCAATATCATATTTATGGCTTTGGACATCCTTCTGAAAAATTTTAATGGTCTCTACCATATTCATGTTTTCAGCCCTTCCTTCTCCATGTCCATTTGAGTTTGTTCATTCAATGCCCATATGGACATCCATCCCTATGATATCATATTCCTGGCTATAATCCCCCTATTCACCCTCCATTTATATACACTTTGTTTTTATCCTTATCTGATCTAGTTGTTTTTAACTCTACAAAATGTGCAGCAAACAGAACTTTGTCAGGCTAACTGTTTCAACAATTTCATGAAAATATGAACCATTCTGGTTCAATAATGCATCATAATTATTTCTTATGATTTCCTGAAAATTGAATTCCCATATCAATTTTATGGGTAAATAATTATATTCTATTTTCCAAAACCTTTCCAATGCCTACTTCCATGCTCAATTCTGAGTCTTGAGCAGAAAGTTATACTTATTTGAAAATTGTCCATTAGTTTTTCTGTTCACTCTTCAACTTGGCAATTTTGCATTGTAATTATGCAATTTTTTCACCTACTCCATTGCATTTTTAGTAGGATCTCAATTTCTTTTCTTAATATACATATTTTGGATAGTCTGTCCAAGTTTCACCTTTTTCTGGGTTCTAGGATGCTAGTTACAGCCTGCTTAAGTTCTAGGCCAATTCGTGTTTTTGGTCTGGAATGATATAGGTACCTTCTTTTCCATCTTAAAATTTTTTAACATGCCCAAAATTTTAATTCAGCTCTAGAAATATTTTCTATGGTTCAATATCTTTCCATAGACTACTCCTGTGCCTCAATATAATTCTAGAGAAGAAAGTTATGGCCCTTCGAAGTTAGTTGGGTCTTAAAATTTAGCCTCCACTATTTGTCCTGTAACTTCCTCATAACAACTCTGTTTGATGAACAGTTTACACCATTAGAAATGTCTCTCTGTTCTCTTTCATTTTAGCTCCAGAGACAAATCATATCATGGTACATATGGTACACTCTATTCTCGGGGTTTTTGAGTAGCTAAAAATGTTGTTTAGGGCCTCAAAAATGTGCTGAAAAATGATGACCTTCAAACAGTATAAAAGTTCACAGAAATTCACTAGTTTTTTGTTGTTGTAGACCATCCAAATGACTTCACGTGAACAAATTTGAACCTCTACACCCATATTTAACATGTGCAACAACACCACAAGGTAGTGCATGCTCCACGTGCATATAACCAATGTGAATCACTTCTTTGTTGTGCCAATAACTGGTGCACACTAGTTTTGTGTCACGTGCCAATAGCCACTATGCACAATTTTGTTCATGCATTAGTACATGTTACACACAATTTTTTTTTTATCGCACGGTAAAATTACGCACGCATTTCACTCTACGTGTTGCACCATTCCAAATTTTAGTATGCCCCCACCGTGCACCAGTACTTCGCGCGCATGATTAATTAAACTATCACGCGACAACATATACCCACATTGCGCGCGCACCAACAAAATTCCTCTACACTCTATCAATACTATGCACACCACATGCGCCATTATTATGTGTGTGCACACTGCGCATGCCAGTATTATGCATGCACCACTCAATTTGCACTGCGCAATGCTAAATTTAGTCTGCACATCCATGCACTGTTATTTTTCGTGCATTGCCACTCTCCACCGTGTATCACAAAATTTAAGTGTGCAGACTCGCATGCCAATATTTTCCATGCATTACCAATTTTCACTGCACAGTGCCAAATTTACGTGCGCACAACCACACACCAATATTTTCCACGCATTACCACTCTGCTCCGCGCAACACCAATTTTTAAGTGCACACACCCGCACACCAATATTTTCTGCGGATTACCACTCTGCACCACTCAGGGCCAAATTTTAGCACGCGTAGTCATGCACCCTTATTTTCCACACATCACAAGATTTTCACTGCGCATCATGCATTTTTAGTATGCACACCGGCACACATTCATTTTTATGCGCATCAATTCCTTGTCAATTCTGTTGCAGAAATTAGGGGATTTTGAAAAACTTTTTCCCTATTTTCACCATAGAAATTCTACAACTATGAAAAACTTTCAATCTCACCCTGATAACAACAATTCAACCTCTGCAACAACAAATCGTTGTTGGTTGAGATTTCTGGAATGAATTTTTCCCAAACTCAATTCACGAATTGAGAATTTTAATCAACTGATCTCACTCCATCTATCATGGCTTTCCTCTAACTTTAAATTCGACCAATTCCATCTCTAAATTTTCTAGAAAAGATATTAAATTAAGAATATGTCACTACTTGGCCAAATTTCTCAATTTTCCCATGAATTTAACAACAGTGGTGCTTTTTTCCAATTCCACGTAATTGCTCCTAGTTTTTACCATGGACGATCTGTAACTTGGAATTTTTCCACTTCAAAATCAATTCTCTATGAAATTTCACTTCAACTCAGCTTTCTCAGCCCGTCCAGGCTCAGTGTTGAAAACTGGAGCTCTGATACCATATTGTAACATCCCCAACATCCAATTGGGCTATGCCACATAAATGTTTTGAGTTGTATGCAAATTAAACATATACACACAAAAACTCTTGCGGAACTTTATATATAAAACTTAAAACAAGAAAATACATTTTGCAAATGCACAGATTCATGCGGAAATAATAGTAAACATATACATGCAGCATAGACATTCATTACTCATAAATATAAAAACAGGTATAAACCACACACATGGAAAACCCATAAAATAAATGCATACATAATAATGCAGTATGTAATTCAACACAAAATGGACACTTATCTTGGTAAAAATATCACCAACTGTGTGCAGACCTTCCACGAACCTCCCAACCTTAGACCACATTCCTCATCACTCTCAGCAGTGGGTCCCCCCGAGCTGGGACTAAACTCCACCTAGGTAAAGGGTTTCCTAACCAGGTTGATGTATCTCAGACAACATGAAAGACTCCGTGAAAGGTGCCTACTCAAACTAATAGCCTACAGTCCCTTATTACCCACATGCATGTCCCACCCCATGAAGTGTTCCCCTTATATTCTCAATATTCCTTCGACTGCCCCACTTCATTTACGATATTCAACATCAACAACATGCCGGAAAATAAGTCTCAGATCCTTGTACCTACAGTTTGGCACCTTCTAGAAATCAATTCCTAGCAATTCTCTCACTTAGAGAGAAATTGCTCACGGGCTTGACAACCCACCTCTTCAGTATGCCATGGGCCTGAAAACCCGCTTCTTTAGTCCAACTCCCAACATAACCAAGTACAAATACATGTATGGGTATGGATATAGGTATAGGTACATGAAGGTACAAATACAATTATGGTATGAATACAGGTACAATGGTAGGAATGTACAGATATAGTTACATGTGTAGGTACAAGAAGGTATGGAGGACAGTTGAATGAGTGAGTGAATGATCATGGAATGAATGGGAAAATGAACTAAGTTCAAGATATATGTATGCATGTTCCCAACTTGACACTTGTCATGTTGAGAGCTACTTTGGTCCAATTGTCCCCATCCTTAGAACTTAGGATAAAATAATTATCCAAACTGTATACTTTAAGGAAAATTAATATAATATTCCTTTTTGGATTAAGCTCACTAGATTATCCCTTTTCCTTAACTTTTAGCCCCCCCTTTCCCTAACTAGTGGAGTTTAGTCCCCTATACTCTTTTATCGTGGTTGGTCTACATGCAACGATGTATTATATTAATGATAAGACATATACAAAAATAGGCTCATTGGCCTTTAGCATCTAAGCTCTCCAGACTAATTCAATATATAAGCCTCCTAGCTTATGATATCTAGTTCACCAACCTATACAACACAACATATACACAAAGGCTCCCTGGCCTCAAAATCGTGTGCACTTAAGTTTGTTGCACGCAGTATCCTGGAATGTGCAAACTTCATCATTTTAGTGCACAATACACGTGCACACTATACCATGAAAGTTGCATGCAAAATTATATCAAACATGTCACTAGATTAAGTACATTTGCATTTACATTTACAATTGGGGTTCGACCTAGGGGTATTACAGGAGGAACATTAGAGGTTTGAAGCTAGTTGGTTTTTCGTTTAAATATAAGTTCTATGTATGAAATGCTTAATTGCTTGATTGATGTACTATACTTCCATCGCGTTTAATGTTTTGGTTTCTTTTTTCATTGTTGAAACAATTGACATGTTTATTATTCTTGTACATGAATTATGCATGGCTATTTTCTTGTTGTTCTGCATAGTTATAATGCATGCATGACAGATTGTACAACACTGGTTACAAAACCTGATGGGCTTAGTTAAGTGAGATATCAAAGCAGAATTTGGTGGTAGAATTCCTTAGTTGGGTGGATGGGAATGTTACTTACATGTATCTGAGAGAAATTTTGTGTGACAAACCTAGGCTTAGGGCTGGGGACATTACATTGCGGTACCAAATCCCAAGTTACCGCCAGGCCAAAATTGTAGCAATTGTAGAGCCTTTCAGATGGAATTAGGAGAAATTCCTCAATTTCTGAAGTTCAAATCAGTGAGAAATTGACATGAGAATGTCAAATTTGTTGATGCGGGGATGGAATTGACTACACAAAGACTAAAATTGGTCATGAAAAGATAAGTTACATAATTTCCCATGGTTGTCGGAGAGATAATTTTCAATTTTGAATTTTGGGCATTTGGAGAAATTCTACAAATTCAAAAATTTGGGAAACTTTGGGGATTTTCCTTACTAACGATGTTAGGATGATGTGGGGGTGGTAGATGGAAGCCATGGGAATAGGTGGCAATCTAGAGGAGGGGCACATCGAACTTCATGTGTCGAAATATCATTCTACGAGACCTAAGGGATAGATGGTGGAACCTAGAGGGAGGAACCGAGACCATTTAGAAATCTAGAGATTCATAAGTCCTTAGTATAGGTATAATTTTAAGGATAGAAATTTGTTTCAAAATATAGAAACCTTGGCAAATATTACTTGTCTTTAATATGAAAAATATAAATTGTTTCATGATATTTTTGTAAAAATATTCAAATTTCTAAGGATTTTATATAGTTTTTATAAAAGTTAGGCTATTATTAAGGTAAAATAATTTTATTCTATAAAATTTGGGTGAATTATTTTTAGAAAAAATGAAAATTGATGAATATTNCATGATATTTTTGTAAAAATATTCAAATTTCTAAGGATTTTATATAGTTTTTATAAAAGTTAGGCTATTATTAAGGTAAAATAATTTTATTCTATAAAATTTGGGTGAATTATTTTTAGAAAAAATGAAAATTGATGAATATTGTTTTGGGAAAAAGCATGGAAAATTATCCAATGGGAGAAATTTAGCCCCTAAAATTTTCTTTGCCTTAGGAGTGGGATTTAGAGAAGGTATGGATCTTGGATATGTATTGAAGAACAAGGAAAAAACCGTCAACTAATTGGGATTGTCAGATTGATTCATCCCTAGATATTAGTCATCATATTTGAGGGTTGATGGATATTGACCGTTAATTGGTGCCAACGATACCAACTTCCAAGATAAGCTTAAGAGGGAATCATCATCCTGGCTATCCATACCCACCAATAACCAGAGGAAACTTGTAGTGTATTGAAGCAGAATCCTAGATACCTAGTGCCAAATTGGGTAGGGTTATACTTTAGGGTTCTAGGGTGAGACAATAATCAAACCACTAGTAACCAGGAAGCTTTATTGTGTTAAATTTTAAAGAATTTTGTGTTCCAATGCTCAGTTGGGGTAAATTTCCAGTGTAGAGTTCCACAAGCATAGACAATCGGACCACTGAAAACCAGGAAGTTTTATGTATATCAACTTTGGGGATCCACCATAGTCAGGTTCCCAGTTGGGTTAAGATTTTAGGATAGGTTTCCATGAGCTCAAATAATTGGACCATCGGGGGGTTTTATTTGTGTCAAATTTTTGGGATCCATCATATCTCGATCTCAAGTTAGCTAGAGTCCCACCCTTGGGTTCTTCTTATTAACTTGTGGGGTATGCCACTAGCTATCACTAGTACATATTGGAAAAATTGCGACGTTATGGAAAAAATTGGCCATAGTGTCGAAAAATAGAGGAATTTTTAATTTTTTTCTCCACATTGCCTGATAACGTCGCTCTTGCGACGTACTACTAAAAACTATCTCTCTTGTGACGAAGTTTAGAGGACGTCGCTCTTGTGACGATGTAAAATGTTCGTCTCACTTGCGATGTTGGTGAAATATTCGTCGCACTTGCGATATTGTGGACACTAGGTTATCCCCACCCTAATGGTCACCTAGTATTTGACCAAGTCAACTTTGACTTGGTCAACTATTTTCGGAATCGCGAAGTTATAAAATATATAAATATGTTTCATTTTACAGATGTTGTGACAAGTTTTCTATAATAACAATAGTTCAAAAATGGTATTAGCTAGTCTTCTTGGTGAACAAAAAACATGTATTTTTTTCAGTAAATGTCTGTGCGGAAGAATGTCAGCAAACATTAGAGGTGGGAAAAAAAATTAAAGAGGGTGAAAAGGGTGATAGTAAGTGTTATTTCCCTTGCAAAAATTGTTGTACTAGACGTCCCGAAAGAGTTTTAATAGCAATAGCTAAAAAACATTGTATAAAATATGGGCACATGGACGGGGGATCAAATGAATATCGTCCCATGGTAATTAGCTATATATATTCATTATTTGTTTTCATATTTATTGTATTCTCAAACTTTTATACTATTTTATACATGCACTAATGTTTCATGATTGTTTGTAATTATAAAGTTAGATTTCCCCCATAACTTTATGCACAGAGCACCAAGTAGTAGAATAAATGATGTTGTACAAGATGAAGAACTTGAAACAGATAATGAATATCAAGTTAATGATCCCATGGAAGTATATGACAAGAATAACATAGTTCAAGATGATGGGACAAATCAAATGATCCAAGACTTATTCGGTCATCCAGATGAGGATCACGGGGACAATAGTGATGGTATTTATGATGAACCTCTAATTGAAAAGGAAAATAAATGACTTTATAAAGGGTCAAGAGAAAATATTCTCTCCACTACATTGTTGCTGGTGAACTTAAAGGTTACGAACCATTTTTCAAACACTTGTATGGGATAGATCCTAAGGTATGTAATACGTTTCATTACATCTACATAAAGGATGACTTTTCCCCATATTTTTAGTGTTAATTAATGTGTAAAATAAAAATGCAATATTTACAATTACTATTCTTTACATTAACTATACATTTTTTATATTTTTGATTGTTAGGTGAATTTGTGTTACCCTCGTAAAAAAATTTACCTCGCACATATCGATATTTACATGCCATTATGGAAGACATTGGAATGGAGTATCAAAGTATAGATGCATTTCCTAATGATCATATTATATATTATGGACAACATGCATCGAAAAAAAAAATGCCTGGTATGTGGTATTAGTAGATACCGAACCGATCAAGTAACAAAAATGATCCCTCGAATGGTTCTCCAACATATTCCCATAACTCCATGTTTTCAATTACTGTTCATGTTCCAAAGCATAACATAGTTTATGGATTACCATACATGAAAGAGAATTGAAGATGATGTTCTTTGAATGCCTACAAATGATTATGCATTTAAGGAAATTGTTGCAAAATGGCTAGAATTTACAGATGAACCTCGTAATGTTAGGCTTTCGTTGGCAATTGACAGTGTAAATCCATTTGGAGAGACTCGGTCTGTTTACTCAGTGTGGCCTATTTTTGTTATCAACAATAATATTCCTTGTTACACATCCAAATCACTCACCTGGATAAGTGTCGCACATACCTCTCACTTGTCGCAAGTGTCGCAACTCCTGTACAACTTGTCGCAAATGTCGCAAGTTGGCCATAAGGGTGTCGTAAATACTGTTGAATCATGGTACCCATTGTTTTCAATTACCGCTCATGTTCCAAAGCATAACATAGTTTATGGGATTACCATACATGAAAGAGAATTGAAGATGATGTTCTTTGAATGCCTACAAATGATTATGCATTTAAGGAAATTGTTGCAAATGGCCAAAATTTACAGATGAAACTCGTAATGTTAGGATTTAGTTGGCAACTGACGATGTTAATCAATTTGGAGAGCTCCTGGCCTCAAGCATTCGTTGTGGCCTGTATTTTGTTATCAACACAATATTCTTTGTTACACACATCCAAATCAATACTCACCGATAAGTGTCAAAGACATACCTCCCACTTTGTCTAAGTGTCTATGAACTCGCATAACCTATTCTAAATGTCGCAGTTAATATAAGGGGTGTCAGAATACCGTTGAATCATGGCGTACCTCAATGATCTATTATCATTGCAGGTAACTTGAAACACCTCTACTTACTCAATTTGAAGGAAGAAATCTGGTTCAACAAGTCAAACATCTCTTGACATCTTAGAAGGCTTCAGAATCAAGGTTTTGGAAGGGGAACGCTCCCCTAAAATTGCCTGAGAAGTGCTGGCGCCCCTCTAGCAAGCCTTAGAAGCGTTATAGCACTTCTCTACCCATTTGTAGGAGCGCTGCTCAGTTTTGGAGTGCTGGCGCTTCTCTAGACCTTTCCTGAGCTGCTATAAAGACTGCGATCTTTCTCCAAGGAGCCGCCCCTATTCCGGGTGAACTGCTAGCCCTGAGAAGAATATGGGAGAATCATTCGATTTTGGGAGGCTGTTAAGCTCGGATTTTTGGTTTTGTCAAAAGATCTCTCAATCAAGGAAGAGGTTCCTAACTAGTTCTAAACATAACTCAAATGGTTAGCCTCTTCCCAACCTATATGGGCAAGCTCTAATGGTGAAGAGAGGGGAAGAATTACATATGTGAAACTTATGATCTTGGAGGAAATCGGCAGTCAGCTAGAGAAGAGTTATTAGTGCAGCTGCTGCCATCCATGTTGTGGATCTTTCAAGAAAGGATTAGACGAAGGGGACCCGGACGGAAGTCGTCGTGATTCGTGATTCACGATCAGTAATCATCGTCAGTATTCCCATTAATATGACACGCTTGGACCATTTCTTTCTAGTTTGTGTCTAAAAGCCACATGAACTTATCACTAGTCGATAGATCTATTTTCAAGCTAATGTCACGAGTAGGAAGTATCGATCCTCACTTTGTCCACGACCTCAGGAGCAAAGTATCGCTAACCCCGAGCGTGCGGGGACAAACGTAGGTTAAAAGGTACCTCTAACATCCTTCCTTCTCATGCATTAGGGCTTAGATAGATTCAAATAAATTCGCCAAGGTCCATGATAAGCACTTTTGTCTAGGGTTAAGGTCAACCTTAGAGGTCGATCTACTTGTCCTGCTGTGCAGATTTTCCTACAACGTAAACTCCGGTGACTCACCAACGTCCTCGAACGACCGGCCACCCTTGGCGCCATAGGATACCACCTTCGATGGCCAATGTACCCAAAAATCCTAATGCGTCAAGCAATTTTGGTTCCTCTATCTTCAAAGATTGCACGTAGGTCACAAAAAAATGCCCACCCTCGCCAAATCTTCAACAACAAGAAGGTACCTAACTCACCCCTATCACACAGAATTTATTATCGCATCGACTTTCTCAAAAGGGGAATCGGGATGCATGCAAGCAAGCCTACCTCACCGGGGCACCACGAAGCATGTTTCTCTGCGGGTAAGCTCCGTTAAAATGAAACAGGCCACTAGCTTTCAAGGGGTCGGGGCAACCACAAGTATAGTTTCTCTCTCCGGGTGGTGCGTTAAAATGAAATAGAGGCTTACTAGCTTTCACGTCGGGGCATGTCATGAGTATAGTTTTCTTCTTTGTAAAGTCTGTTAAAAAATGAAACAACAACTGGGATCAAACCTAGAACCTTGAGCATAGTTCTTTCCCCGTGTCAATCTCGTTAAAAATGAAACACCACTTCCCTTCAAGTTGAGTTCGGCTGTGATTCCAGGATGTCGAAGTCTGAAGTCTTTCGTTAGGTCTCATTTTGAACCTTCATTTCATCCACCAGATCCTTTTTCTCCATCTAGCAATGAAATTGGTGACAACCTCAAAGTCGGTGAATGAATTGAAGCTAGTATGTCTCCAAAATTTTGATGATCATTCTCGAGTCAAGTCACCAACTTTCAATCTAGGGGCATACCCAGCTTAGTCTTCGTTCTTCTCCGCCAGAATACATGATAATTCAACTAGGTAAATCTTTATCTCTTTTTCGGACCCGAACAGATACACAAAAAAGGAACCCCTGAGAGTCTCCTTTAAACCCCTTTTCGACTCTAACAAGGAAGATTGTCGAAAGGGACTCCTGCTTTCCTTTCTCACACTCGGCAAAGGTCGAAGTACGCTCTTCGAAGCGATAGTTTAACCCTTTTCGGGTCTCGTTGGACTATTGTACTAAAAAGGAACCGAGAGTTCTCTTTGCGTTTTCCAACTCTATAATCTTGAAAAACCTTCGAAGTTTTCTATCTATGGACTCAAGTAAAGCACACACATCGATAGACCCATATGGGAATGAACCCTACTTCTTTCCTCGGGGTTCGTTAAACAAAGGAAGAGAACCACCGGCAGGAGTTGTACCAGCATTTGTTACCCTCCTCGAGATCATTAAATTATAAATAGGTACTCATCTATCCGGATGGGGAAAATTGAAAGGAACAAGCCAAGCCATCGAACACCCTTTCTTAGCACTTCTGAGTCACCCTTAGTCATCACACTTGGTCATTTTGCCCATATCATAACCGTTGAACCTCTACACCGAGCCACCGAAGTCTCCTTTCAGTCCTTTGGGTCACCCGACGAAGTCACAATATCCATCGCATCGCATTTTTTGGTCCATGTTATGTTTTACTATTGTGCCCCAGTGTTCAAGCGGTATCCACCAAGAGTCAACCATCCCTATTATCTTGCCTCAAAACCTGTATCAATCCATGTCCATTTGACCTACCAAATTACATCTCCATGTACATTTCGTTTCATTGATGGGGGACACCGTCTCTCCTCGACGAGGGCTCCATCCCCACACCCAACACATCAATCCCAGGATCGACTCTAGAAACCGCTTTATACCAACTTTACGCCCCTCAATGGTAGGCCTCTTCACATTCGACAGTTGGTTTACACTATTGACCTCTCGATCTAATGATTCCACGAGTGTTCGACCACCATCTATTCACATTCGTTGGGATGTACTAGGTACCTGGGAATCATCGACATTAATGGTGATCTCCCCGCACTTGTTAATGGTTCACACAATTGACTGCAAGACTGCGGAGCTTGTTGGACGCCAAGACATCCATTCACATGGTCGTATTCGTACCACATTGGGATTGGAAAGAAGACCCCGGGTTGCTTTCATCACTTTGATATACCGTGCTGCTTAAGGATTTATATTGGACAATGTCACATACCTTGCTACATAGATCCACTTTGTATTGGTCGTGTATATGTCTTGTCATCTCTCAGGATCCACCTGCGGTATTTCTCAGTATTACCATCGGGCCTCAATGGAAATACTCATAGGAGTAGATCCACATTGTATCTTTGGTGGCTATACCTCCTAGCTTTGTCAATACCGACATGGATCCGCGAAGCAGCTCTTATGGTGTCCATACCTTGCAAGTATTTATCTCCCAAGCATAGGTATGTCTCGCCTTGCCTTTGAAATATGTCATGATATTATTGGATGTTTGTGTGTACTGGCCGTTCTCCGAATTCACCTTGTTTGAACATCTACAGTAATTTAGTCATCGGCCCCATCTTCCACTTCATACTTTGGGGCATTCACACATCCAAATCAATTTCACCGATAAGTGTCGCATTATACCTCTCAATTGTCGTAAGTGACTCATAACCGTCGCAAATGTCATAAGTTGGTTATAAGGGTGTCGTGAATACTGTTGGATTATGTTACCTCAATGACGACATCACGTAGGCACTTGAAACACCTCATTTACTCAATTTGAAGGAAGAAAGTTGGTCTGTTGAAGTCAAACATCTCTTGACATCTTAGAAGGCTTCAGAATCAAGGTTTTGGAAGGGGAAAGCTCAAACCACCGAGGCCGGCGCCTCCACCATGGTCGAGGAGCTGCTATAGTGTTTTTCCAACTTTGCGTGAGCTGGCACTAAATTTGAGCTACTGGCGCTTCTCTAGACCTTCGAGCTGCTATAGCACTGCGGACCTTTTCTCAAGGAGCGCCCCTATTCTCAGAACCGTTAGTCTTTGAGAAGAATAAGGGGAGAATCATTCGAGTTTGGGAGGCTGTTAAGCTCGGATTTTTGGTTTTGTCAAAAGATCTCTCTAACCAAGGAAGAGGTTTCTAACCGGTTCTAAACATAACTCACAGGAGCACATTTCTTCCCAACCTATATAAGCAAGTCAATGGTGAAGAGAGGGGAAGAACATATGTGAAACTTATGATCTTGAGGAAATCTGCAGTCAGCTAGAAAAGAGTTACTGCAAATACGCTATCCAGTTGTGCACTTTTCCGACAAGGGTTAGATCTAAGAGGACCCGACGGTCAAGTCAGATTCGTGATTCAATGACAGGGTACCGGCCGTCGTTATTCTCATTAATAAGGACACGCTTGGCCTCTTTCTTTCTATTTTGTGTCTGATGCTACATGAACTCATCATTCAAGGATAGATCTGCTTTCAAGCTAATGTCAATAGAGAGTAGGAAGTGGTCAGATCTCGATTTGTCCACAGACCTCAAATAGGGAGCAAAGGATTGGAGTGCAAATCAGAGCATGCAGGGACAAACGCTCATAAAAGGTACCTCACCATGCTTCCTTCTCATGCAATAGGGCTTTAGATAGATTCAAAGAAATTGTCCATGATAAGTATCTCTTCTGGCTCAAGGTTAAGGTCAAACCTAGAGGTCGATCTACTTGTCCCAGATTTTCCTACAACAACATTCCTCCCTGGATGTCAATAAAGAGGGGAGCAATACAATGTTAACAATGATTATTCCAAGTATTTGTTTACATTAATTCTTTCCTCGAATGTAAATTTTTAATTTTTCTCTTTTGTACGACATATTTTATTTATTTATTTACATATATATACATACCATGGTGTATATTTGTGTAATTTTAAAAAATTAGGTAAGTACCAAGTTAAATATATGAATGTGTATATCTAGCCTCTTATCGACGAAGCTACTAAAGTTATGGGAGGGCATCACTTTCTATTACATCTGTAAACCAATTGAGTATAAGAGATTTCAATTTCACTTATCACTTTTAAGGGACACCATGTTGCCCTCGGTGACTAACACATTTTGTGGAAGCGAACATTCCATATTGCACTTGAATATTATATAATTAATTGAACATAGCATGTATGTTGTTTAAATAATCATTTCAGATATTAATAATTCACATTAATCCATTTGTTGCAAGTCTAATACAAATTTACCCTTTGTTTGTCTAGTTTGTGGTCCTAAGACAAAATCTCTTTGGTCAAAAGTTTTAGAAAGGACGGTTTGATGAGTATATATACTTCCTCTCTAAGAACCATAAATATCATACTCATCAAAAAAGATATTTTCTAATGGGAAACAAGAGACTGGACTAAACCACAAAGAATGACACCTCATTTTAAGCAACTGAAGAGTGAAATATTGAATCCCTCGAGGCACATTTTGTTTATGTATTTGTAAATGGAATCATGTTTTGAAATTTATTTTAATTATTCAATTTATTTACCCGCATTTGATAAATAGTGTTCTGATTTTGTTTATGCTTCATCAATGTCATTGTCTTGAAGGTAGTAATAATGGGATTCAATGAGGAATGAAATGTTATCCCACCTAATTCATGAGGTTTCCTTACTATGAGGAACTAAAAATAGCGTTCATTTATTTGATACAATGCATATCAGAAAAAATGTAGCTGAAACATTATGGCTTAATATGATGGTAGGAGGGATAGAGAAAAATTGTCAAATTTGTAATGACATTCTGGAAGCCAATCATGCAATGCAAAGTGTGATCCAAATAAATAATTACTTGATACTCAAAATAACCTCCTCCATGGTTATTAACAAAACAACAAATCAATGGTGTAAAAGAGGTCATTCAAAAATTAAATTTCCCATAGGTTTTTGTTCAAACATAAGAATATCTTAATGAAGAAAGGTGAATTTTGTGGGGTAAAACACATGATTGGAATACCCTCTGGCTAAGGTAATTACTAATTTTAGTATTCATATTTATATATTGGTCGATACATTTTTTGAGCTTTTTTTTGTCTAGTTTTGAACAAGTAACCATTTGTTTTTATTGTTACAGTAAGTTCTACCTCTATCTCTCCCAAATGAATTTGATAAAAATGTCAAACAAGTTATATATGATCTTGGAAAATACATGAGGTAAGTAGTTGTACATATATGAAAAAAAAATAAATTTCAATTTTGTTGTACTTAATGACATGTGTTTCCACTTGTAATGTAATATAAAGGATGTTTTATTGAAACATGTTATTTTCTAAGGCCATGATCTCAGAGATGGTTGTCATTGAAAGAAATCCATGAAGATGATATAATGTATTGAAAGAGAGAAATTCTACTAACGCGGTGAAATGCAAGTATTCACCCCAGCATTTTTCAATGCACAAGAAATTACCTCATACACCAAGTTGAGAGATTGAGATGTGTGGACCTATACACACAAGGTCAAAGTCGATGGTGGAGAGGCACTTGAAAATCATTGAAGGCGTTGGTTAGACAAAGAGAACGCCCGAGGGTTCTATGGTGGAGAGGGATATATGGTATATGAATCCATGTTGTATATTACTCAGTATATTCCTAAATTAGCAAATACAAGCCATGCATGCAAGTTGGATTGCATTTGGGATGTGAACCCATAAACAAATTTGAAAGAGAGCAAGCCATTGGGGAAATGTACAACAAGAAAGTGAGAGTTAATTAAATTGTGGATATTTTAAATAAATATAAATTTTAATTTTTGTGTGTATATGATCATAATTCATTTTAATATTTATTCTTTCATCACCTCTATTAATATTTCTACCATTGTTATAACTAATTCTACATTGGTGAATTGTGATTTTTATCGGTCAGTTTCTCAAGATCGATGTAACTACATTTATACATTGAAACAATCTTGATTGGATGAAGGTATGGATTGATAGGATGTAAACAACATCATGGAGGTAGGTTACCATGGAAAGAACTATCTAAATTAGTTACAGTCACGTAGCTTGATATTATTACAAGTTAAGGCAAATGGGAAATAGATTTTAGCATATTGTTTGAAAGATGAAAAGGTACACCCACCCATTTTATTCACATAAAGACTATAGGTGTTTTGTTTTCATATTATAATTCTAAGCTATATAAATTATTTTATTATTAATTGATAATTCATCTCTTTACATGTCTATCATATTGTAGCTTGAAACACCACAAGGATATGTGGTGCAATTGTCCTAAATTCTACATCAAACATTGGATGAAACTAGAAAAAATTATGATAGTGGGATAACTCCAGTATTCCGTGTCTCCAATTCCTCTAGGAGTGACAAATGTCCTCGAGAATATGAAAAATAGATACCATGGGATTTTGAATGATATAATTGAGTGTGACTTTAATCTTCAAATTAGTTTTGTCATCATTGGAAATGGTATTGGCTACAAATGGCTGAACATGATGAGGAAAGAATCAAGTATTAAACATGATGGCGGATTTCTAAGGATTAAAACAACAGCTTTGAAAAGAAAATGACCGCTATGTTTTTCCAAGTCAATGTGAACAATTCTTGTACTCAAAGGTTCCTGTGATAAGAGGAATTATCATTTTGTTGTTAGATATGATCCAAGAGGAAGGCCAAGAAAGTATATTGTAGATGAAGAAGATGATATTGAAGAAGAATATGATGGTGAGCTAGAGAAGGAAGTACAACGTCTAGATGGGAAGAAGATGGAGAAGATGAACCAGCCATAGGAGACAATGCGCCAGTTATTGATGATGATATCGATGAAGATATGCTCGAAATGATTAATATTTACGACAAGACAATGGAATATTTGCTGCTACAAATGTTGTGTTGGTTGATGGGGTACATAACTAGATATTTTAATTTCTATGAATTATTCCTCTTTAAATAATTTTTATGTGGGTTAATTACATGTTTTAAAGTTTTATTTCATTTTTGTTTTCAGGTTTCTATGCATGATTACTATGTTTCATTTTATTTTCTATTTTATAGATTGGTATCGGGGACCAGAGTGATGTGAGGGGGAGCCATACGAGGCTTCCACCTTCATGTGGTTGGCCTTTGTTTAGGTAGAGAATAAATTATTCTCAAAATAAGAGAAGTTCATTTATTCATCTTTATACTCAAATATAACTCACATACCCACTCTATATATCTGATATCGTCCTCATTTCATTTTAATTCTCTCGAAGTTTAAAGGAAAAAAATATTAAAATACATTGTACTAAGGATAGAGTACATGATGGGAACAATGACATGTGAATGGGGCCAACGCTGGAATTTTTTTTAAATGTTTCTTTGTACGCACCAAAATTTGACATGGATAGTATGTTCATATGCCTTGACGACATGGGAGGGAGTTTTCCTGACTCAAAGATCACTCACACACCCAATATTTATATTCATCATCTTTGTTGTTCAAAACCAACATCATGCCACTTAGGCCACGATTTTGGTCATGGCAAGAAGAACGAGATAGATGAGATTTCATATTTAAATAATGATTTCATACTAATATTCTTTATCAATAAAGTATACCAGAATAAGAAAACAAAGAAAACGAAATAACTCTAAGCTTGTGTGATTAATCAAGTACCTATTTATCAACTTTATTGTACGCCATCGTTACTAAATAATGAGGGGACGTAGACCCTGTTTTATTTTAAAGTTCAAAATACTTATACTAGCCCATAATTTACGCAAACAACAACCGTGAATGGGGCCAACGCTGAAATTCTTTTCAAATGTTTATGTATGCACCGAATTTTACATGGATAGACTGTCTACATGCCTTGACAATATCGGAGGGTTTCAAGACTCAAATATCACTCACACACACCCACTCTACATATATCAACGATCTCCTCCTCGCTTAATTTTTAATTTTCTTTGGTCGAATTGTAAAGGAAACAAATATTAGAAGACATCATACTAGGGCTAGAGTACATGATGGGAAACAATGACATATGAATGGGGCTAACATTGAAATTCAACGCACCATAAATGTGACATTTGTGATGGGTGCATTTCAGTGCCATGACATTTCCTCAAGATAGTTCCACAAATATTCTCTATAGATGGAAAATGATGACGATGATTACCGAGACATCGATTATATTGAACGCTGATGCAAACATGGATGATCTCAAATATTATGTGGGACACCAAACATCCTTAAGTATTGAAACCATCCCATAATCGCCAAGGCATATGTCTAATATAACCATGTCTAATTTTGATGCATACATGAACAAATTGAAAATTCAACATTGGCCCCACTCAACGCTTCACTTCAGGTCAAGTGAAAGAAATTTATGATGGGTGTATTGGAACTTCCATGTCAAATTTAAATATAGTTCTGAAAATGATTATATTAAAGGGGAATGATGAATGATGAAAATGATACATGTAACGATGAATGCCGATGCAAATGTGGATGATATCAAAGATTATTTGGGGACATCAATATACATCCTTGAGTCTTGAAACCCTCCCATATTACTTAATGTGTCTAGTCTTACCATGTCAAATTACGCATACCAGAACATATTGAAGAAATTTCAACATTGGTCTCATTTAGTGCCCACTACAAGTGGGTCAATGCATGACATTTGTGGTAAGTGAATTGGAAGTTCCATGACACTTCAAGAGATTTCAAACAAAGATTCAACAAAACAAACAAATGATGAAAATGGAGACTTTAATATGAATGTTCTTGCAAACATGGACGATCTCAAAAATTAGCGTGGACATTGGACATCCTTGAGTATTGAAACCATCCCATACCATCACCTGCATGTGTCTAGTCTAACCATGTTCAATTTCTATGCATACATGCATAGTTTGAAGACATTTCAATGTTAGCCCCATTCACCGGCCAACGGTGAGGCCAATGGAAGGTGAAATTTGTGATGGGTGTATTGAAGTGCCATGACATTCCCTCAAGAGAGTCCAAAATATCTCTATATGGATGGAAATAATGAATGATGACAATGAGACATCCATTATATTGAACGTTGATGAAAACATGGATGATCTCAAATATTTATGTGGGACATCAAACATCCCAAGTATCTAAACCCCCACATACCTTAAATGAAACTATCTAGTAGAACCATGTCAAATTTCATGCACATAAGCAATGATTGAAAACATTCTAAGTTGGCCCCATTCACCCATTTCATTAAAGGAAGTTCGCTGGAAGAAATTTTTTATGTGTGTATTTGAAGTTCCATGTCAAATTTCAAGATAAAACCGACAACGATTCTATATAAGGGAACGACGAATGATGACAATAAGAGGTGAAACATGATGAACGTTCATGAAAATGTGGACAATATCAAAAATTATGTGGCCGAGACATCAAAAAATATTCCTTGATTCTTGAAACCCTATTCCCATACCATCAAGGCATGCGTCTAGTCTAACCATGTCAAATTTCATGCATACAGGAACATATCAAGAAATTTCAACGTTGTCCCCATTCACCGCTTCACTATGTGGGGTTGGTGCATGACATTTGTAGTGGGTGAATTGGAAGTTCCAGACATTTCAAGAGAGTTACAAACAAAGATTCTACATATGGAAACAACAAATGATGACAATGAGACACGTCCATTATGAATGTTGCAAACATGGATGATATGAAAGATTGTGTGGGGACATGAGACATCCTTGAGTCTTGAACCCCCCCATACCGGCCAAGGCATGTTTCTAGTATAACCATGTCGAATTTCATGCACATACGTAATAGCTTTGAATAAATTTCAACATTGTCCCCATTCACTCTTCACTATGTAGGCTCCACTAATAAGATGACATTGTTCATGGGTGTATTGGAAGTGTCATGACATTTCAAGAGAGTTCCCATTAAAGATTATATAGGATGGAAATAACGAATGATGGTTATACATCCACACTAATATGCAAACATGGACGCATCTCAAATATTATGTGGGACACCAAACATCCTTAAGTTTTTAAACCCTCCCATACCTCAAGGAAATTATCTAGTCTAACCATTTCAAATTTCAACGAGATACCTGAATAGATTGGAACTTTCAATGTTGGCCCATTCACAGCTTCAATGACATGTACCGGGAAGAAATTTGTGATGGGTGTATTTAAAGTTCCATGTCAAATTTCAAGATAGTTCCAACAATCATTCTATAGAAGGGAAACGTCAAATGATGACAATGAGATGTGCATGATGAACATTGATGTAAATGTGGACTTATCTCAAAGATTATGGGGACATCATACATCCTTGAGGTTTGAAACCCTCCCATACCAAGGGGCGTCATTTCAGCCCTATCCCATGTCACCTCTCGATGCATACATGCACATATTGAAGAAATTTCAATGTTGGCCCCATCTAACGTCTTTCCACTATGCTGGTCACACTGCATTCGGTGGTGGTTGAATTGAAGCTTTTGTGACATCAAATAGACTTGGTAACTCAATAATAAAATAAAGTTCTTAAATAAAATTTAACCAAGAGTATCAACAATAGAGCCACTTGAGTTAATAAAGTCAATTTAATTTATTTTATGGTTCATCCATTAGCTTGAAGTTGCAGTCCTAAAACCTACTAGAAATTGGCATTATCAAGAGGAATGAAATTATATGTTCAGAATTATCCATTATGTTGTTAGTGTTACCCCTCATTTTACATGAGGTCTACACTAGTATTTTTCACCACTCTTGTGATTTACATCACAAAGTTAGGTTTGTCATTCGATCTTCTATGGCCTAGGGTTTGTGATTGCATTTGATGAGACCATTAGTGATGTAGTCATGGATGGCTAGATGATGTTGATGCTCTAGTTGTCTCGCTAATTGCTTTCCTTTCATACTAGTAAACTTGATTGTGGAGTCCCTTATATGATCATTATCGGATGGTTGATGATACATGTTGATGTACAGATTCCCTATAACACCACTGTTAAATTTTTGGCTAAGATAATATTGTATTGGCATCTTATTTTGCTTGGAATTATCCCCTTGATATCACTTGATTTCACATTCATATAGGTTGATATGGTCTAACATGGTGTGATGTTCATGAGGTGAATTCCCTTGCTCGTGTTGAGGATTCATACAAATATTATGGTTTTTATGACATGTATTACACCCTGCATTCAGCAATGCCCCATTACTTCAGGAAGGAGCCCCATGAATTCCCCTATCATCATTTGGATGATTTCACACCTTTTTAGGTTTTATTTGGATATTTCTCATCATCCCATGTGGAGCGCTCACCCTCCTTACATACATGTTAAGGGATGGTCTTATTTACATGTTAAGGAATGGTCTTATTTATTGATTGATAAGGGGACACCCCTTTCTTTATGGATTTTAGCCTTATCATTGAAGGCATTTCCACATGTGTCTTTCATATAATTTGATTCCTTACTGATCCAGATTTGCTTCAACTTGTTTTGATGACTAACCACCATTTGAGGCCATTCGACTTTTCCATGCCTGCTTGAAGGTGACGTTTCCGGCATCCTACATTTTCATTGTAGGTTTGACTTAATTCAAACTTATAGTTTGGGGAAATTTCCACCTTTGGATGTTACATTTCATACCTTTTATTTCTCGTTGATGGGACATCTCACATGTTGAAATATAATTACTGATGTCAACCCTAGTCATGGGTTTTATAACAAGATTGATGAATTTATTTGGACATGAAGGAAATTGCATATGCAGATACAACACCCATCCATGGATAATATACATCATGTTGTTTCTTTGGTGGTATGTGGAATGTCACGCGGGATCCTCATGGTTGAGGAGAAACACATTTTTGAAGATGACAATGTGAATTGAAGAAGGAAGTACACGGTATCCCAAAGATAATTAAAGAAAAGAATTGCTAAAATAAGAAAAGGTCGCCTACCTAATTTTAAAAAGAAAGTGACAATGTGATGGTATAATCCAAATATCATTATACATCTATTTGAGACACAAGTCGAATTTCAGAGGGAAATCAAGTAAAGAGGGTCTGATTTCGAGGGAGGATGAAGTCTGGTGATGTGTTCTAAGGTATGCTATTTTCAGGTCATCTTAACATTTTTATATAACTTGTTTTCTCTAGAACGATCTCGATGGTGAAATTGATATGGTATTGAGAAGACATATCAAGGTGTTCCGGGTAAAAACAGCCTTGATTCTACAATTATGGAGATACACACCTCATGGAAGATAGGGTTTGTGACCACCCCAAAGCTAGTCAATAAACACAGGTTTCGGGTAAAACAATCATACTAATGAGAACTTTCAAATGATGGGAAAACTTTCATTGGAAAGAGTATGAAATGTAGTTTCTTGTGTGTGATTTTAAGATTGTGATGTTAAATATTGAGCTACGGCAATCAGACAAGTTCGGTATCCTGAATAAAATATAATTGAACAAGGTCTACCATCTCTCTCTATAACTTATTTTGGGAGGATTCAAAGTAGTGAAATTTGGAGTTTCAAAGAATACATTGGTTAATATTGTCTATAGGATCAGAAAGTACTCCAATGAATCAAGAAGTGTAGAAATTGAAAAGTCTCAGAAGCATTATCGCCCCATGTGATGATTGGTTGATGGTGATGATTTAATGTAAAAATTTTATTATCTCTCATATATTCTTAAGTGGAAGGAAGGGGAAAAGGATGGAGAGGTAAAAATATCTTGATATTGAGGATTGTATCTTCCCTTTGAGGTTTATCCTCCCTTACATTTTAAGTCAGAATACCCTTTGAAGTCATTACTTCCTCGGGCAATAACTATTGATTATTTCTCATATATTGTGCATGGTGTATTGTGGTGTATTAGTGTAACTCTTATACTATTGTTCATTTCTCATTGGATATAATTGAATGGTTTAAGTATAATTTGAAAAAGGTTTTAAATTGTACTTGATACTGATTCACCCCCCTCTCAGTATCAACAATTGGTATCAGAGAGGGTTACCTTCAGTACAGTTTAACCACTAGAAGGAATATCTTAAGAAGAAATGGAAGACAAAATTTCAAATGGGATTCCACCATTTGATGGAATAAATTTTGAATAATGGAGTAATAGAATGGAAACTTACTTGAGATTTCTTGGGGCAGATGTTTGGTTTTCATTTGCTTCAGGATACAATGCTTTGAAAAAACCAAAGACTGTAGCTCAGAAGGAAGCAAAAACGAACAACAAATTGGCAATAGATACCATCCTGGATGGATTGACAGATTCATTGAAATCCAAGGTGGTATCATGTGCATCATCAAAATATCTTTGGGACAAGCTACAAAACCTTTATGTAAGGGAAGAAGCAGCAGAAGAAGAAGACGAAGTTGAAGCAAATTAAAACATCTCAGATTTCAAAGAAGAAAATAGAGGTCAGTTCTTTTGCTTTAATTGTGAAGAAGTAGGTCATGTTGAATTTGAATGTCCTCATCCAAGAATTGAAAGAAATGACACAGAAGAAGA
>SNQJ01S0071118.1:2551-26705 GCA_010110895.2 Picea sitchensis
GTAGCAGTATGACACTACCATCTATCTGGTCACCAAACCAGGGTAGTGGCTCTTGGTGGCATAGCCAAGGGAAAGGGGGTCTCATCACGAGCCAACCTTTTCATTTCCATGAAATGCTTGTGGGTAACACTGTCACCTCTGGTCACCACGCAAGGATAGTGTCCCCCAGCTTTTCCCTTGAAAAGAAAAAGACCAAAAAACAATAAGACTAAGAATAAAAGACATTGAATAGGCTAAGAAACAATGACATCCATGATAAGGTGCAGCTCGCCCTCTACAGAGGCACCCACATGCAAGACCTACATTTTCATGTTATCACCGCACCCTCTGCCCAAACACTTCCCCTACACCATTTCACACACTTACATGACCTAGATTGGCTCTCACCTGGGAAACACTCCAAACATAAGGAGGATTAGCCCAATAGAACATCTTGAGACCCTCTCCAAACTTGACTTATTAAATTGCATAATGTCTTTTGAGCATTTGTCTGGGTAAAGGGGGGTTTGATGCACATGTTTGGGTAATTTGATTATTGGATGTGATTGACATTGCTATGATCCCTGTAACTTATGAGCCCATGGAAGGCCTACTTGTTGCTGATGCAGGACTTTGCCCAGTGGACAAGTGCATATGGGGGAATGATTAGGTCGGACCTCCATGGGGCTGAAATCCCAACTAATTGATGCTGTAACCCCACCAGGGGAAAAAGAGAAACCACAGGCTGGCACCAGGGAGAAAGAAGGACATTGCACCAGGGACACTCTGACAGACATAGACCGAGGGGGTCTTGCCTTTCCTCTTGGACGTCGACCCTTGAGGGCACATGACGTCATCATGTTGACCCTGACATCATCGGGAGCTAGGGTTTGCAGTTATGACGAAAGTTGTGTGCTTATTGGCATGTGTGGCATCATCCAGGGCCTTTGGAGGCCAAACGTCTAGCTTCTGGAGCCCAACGTTCCACCTTGAAGGCTCAACATCACCCTAGAAGGGCACGACGTCACCTCTAAAAGTGATTTTAGGGTTTAATTATTTGAATTTGTGTAAAAACTGGATTTTTCATGTAATTTGGCCAGGTCGGCCTGTTGCCGTCCTAATACACACTTGCTAGCGTGAGCTAAGTCCAACTCACTTAGTGTGTCCTCGGAGACACAATGTCTAGGTTCCAAGTCCACACTGTCACCTTGACTGGAACCTCTTCCTTCTAGGCTTACTCCCAGGGAAGCCAAGGGGGGTTCTCCCTAGTTACTAAGTTAATTTTAATGTTAATGTTCTAGGAGTTAGTTTTAATTTGTTATAGGCCAAAGGGGAAAACTAGCCTATGATGACAAGTAGCAATGCAAGTGCAAGTCTAATCTAAATGAAAATCAACCCTTTCCCTAAGTCAACTAAGACTAGTGCCTAAGGTTGGGCAAATGGGGTCAACTAAAGTTTAAGGGTGGTTTATTACAAAAGTTTTACAAGTAAATCAATTCAAACTACCCAAAAACCCAAGGTTATTATAATTATACAAAAGGATTACAAGTGTTATAATGATCACACCACATACAAAGGATACAACAATATACAAAGATACAAAGAAGTGTAAGTGTTCAACAATTTGCCAAGCATGCCCCAATAGCACTTACTCTATTGGACCGCCTTCACTGGCCACCACATAAAGCACTTAAGAATCAAAGAAAGTGGCGCCTCCCCAAGTGGGATACTCAACACTCTCTTGATTCACACCACAACAAACAATAAGTAAGATATTTCAATGTGTACTCAAATATTTCACATAGACATAAGAAACATAACCAATAAGTTGCAATAGAGATAGATTTGAACAATGAGATTATCACCAATGATGTGTTCCTATCAATACATCTAATTCCCCCAACATACAAACCAATGACGTGTTCCTATCAATACATCTAATTCCCCCAACATACAAAGGTGTTCTCCTATAACTAAGTGTTTAGAGAGTTGCTTAAAGATGATTGATTAAATTTCATTTCCCTTCCCCTAAACTAGATGTGTGCTTCAAGCTTCTCCTCCCACAAAATGACCGGGTGCTTTAAGATAAGGCAAATCCAGGCCTACCCTAGCTTCCCCTTCTACCATGTTTAAAGAGTTCTCCTGTAAAGGATCTCCCCAATCTAAAATCACTGTAGACGGCCTCCGCCACTCACTGGCAGGCCTCAAACCCGCTTTTAGATGGTGGAGATGGCTAGAATGAGGTTCCCTAAAATTGTTCTTAAGTGTTATTATGACCCGCTGGTGGGTCTGATGTGTTGGGTGACCTTAGACAAGTTTAGACACTTAAAATTGAGCGCTTAAGGGTATGGCTGAAAATGAAAATGCTTATAAAAGTGTGTTTTAACAAATTTTGAAAATAAAAATCATTCAATTACATAAACTTATATGGAAATGACACACAAGATATGTTACCAACCATAAACCATTCCACATAAGATTTGTAAGTTTAAGTGTGAGATATTAGGAAAGAACAACATCCTACACGTAATAATGTAGTGTACCAAACTTGCAAGAAAAGAAAATTTAAGTTATGTATGTGAGAGATAACCATGAAGCAAGATAAATTAAACTTAAAGAGATTGCTTAAAAAGTAGATCTGAAAATGAAATTACTTTAGAATGTGAGGTTATGCCACAATAAATAAAAAGAATATTAAGCACATGAGCATCACATCAACATTATTTAACTCAGGATTAAGATCTACCATCAACTATTAATGTATGTAGACGTAGTTAAACTATATGAAAGATGCTATAAAGAAAGAAAGATTTAACAAGTTATATTTAAGATCTTAAACCCGAATACTAGATCACATATGCTAGAAATAAGCAAGCTAAATGACTTATGTTACTAAAGATCTAGCATTTAGATGATATTATAAATCATTTAACCATTAAGCATGAGATTATGAGTACAAGGAAATAAGCTTGAAAAGGAAAAAGAAACTATGTGTGATTACTACCTAGATAATTTAACCATTAAGCACTAATCATCACAAGAGTATTAGTTTCCCCTTAAGCCAAGGCGACTTTGGGGATGACCCCCCCAAGGCGCCGGCAAATTAGATTAATATTACTGAGATACAACTGCACAGGAAAGCATGCGGGCTTTTATTCATATTCAAGATAACAGATTAGATGTGCCCCGTCGATCAGCTTCGTATAGAAACTATCTCAATAGTATTAATACTTATGGCTGCTAAGGATACCAAATTTTAGAAGCAAATGAATAAAACTTTTGAAAGAAAATTACTCACTTCAATGGCTGGCAAGGGCAAGCCTCCCGATTTTGGCCAAGGAGGGTAGCTTAGACTTTAATAACTTAATGAAATGAAAGAAAGACTAAACTAACAATATATGGACAAAAGAATAAACCAAGCTAAAGAATAAACAAACTAATCTTAAGCTAGCTTATGATTTAGGGGCCAAAAGAGTGAAGAAATATGGAAGAAACTTAGAAATTTGAAGGAAAGAAGGAGAAAAGCTACCCAACCAAGTAGAAGTGTGTTGGGAAGCCTCCTAGGTGTTTGTATGCAGTTTGTACCTTCAAATATGTCGCTGTTTTGCAAAAACAGCAAGCAAAAGCTATCGAAATGTCATGAAACCAATTAACATACGTAAAATTGCTTTACACGTAAATTTCCAAAGAAAGAAATCAGAAATATAAAATTGATTTTTTGACCCATCTAAGAGATGGTTAGCTACAGAAAATAACATGGAATGACAACAATATATCAGGATCCAAAAGAAAATGCAAGGGAGTTTGGGCAAGTAATGGCTGAAAACTGCTCTAAAATCTCTTCCAAACCAAACCTTGTAAGACAAATCTGCACTCCAAAACACAATGAGTTTATAAAGATAGTATGATGATTAGTATAAGAAAATGAACTAATTCATAACCTATCTAATCAACAATACATAGATCATCAACACTAATGTTTATTTGACCTACCCAAGTAAACTAATTTACCCAAGATGCTAACAAACAAAATCACACAATGCAAAAGAACACGATCACCTCATGTTTAGTTGATATACAAGACTAATCTTAGTAGATCCAAAGTTTCCTCCAAAGCTTTCTCTTATTGCATCCAAAATGTGAGAACCTTGGGCAACTAATTGCTCCAAAGATCTCAAGAGAGAATGAGTGAATGAAAGATGGCAAGAGCAAGAAGATGGCAAGATTTCAGTAACATAACATTAGCTCAAAGAATGGTAAGTGAAAGAGGTGAGGGAGGCTTCTTGCACCCCAAGAGGCCAAAGTGAAGGCATCTTAATGAGTGCCAAGTGTTGGTTTGAGAACAAGAGCACAAATCTCTAAGAGAGGGGCGCCTCAATTAGGGTTTTGAGCATGGATGGGTGATGTGTAAGGTTAGGATTTGTCTTGGGATGGAGTAAAAGGCTAGGAGGGGCGCACTTGGCATTAGAAGAGGGCCCATTTACTAAGTTTGGAGGTTGAGGTTAGGTTTTGGGTTAGGGAGGTGAGTCTCCAACAAAGGGGGCGTTACTAAGCGGAGCTTTGAGCTTAGGGAGAGGTTAAGTTAGGTCTAGAGTTAGGTTTTTAGCATTAGTTAGCCTTTAGGAGGGTCTAGGGGCGCACCTCATGTGAGAGGGCCCACACCAAGTTTCAAGCCTGGAAACAAGGAATTGGTTAGTGGTGGGTCACTTTTCCCCTTAAGGCAAGGTTTAGATGGGTGAGGGGTGAGTAACAGGCTGAATTAAGTTGGGAAAAGGCTAGATGGTTTGGGTAGGTTAGGAGGGTCTAACTCTTGCTCATTGCCACCCAATATCCACTCACTAAACCTCAAAAATACAATGATTTACTGACTATCACACTTTAGCAATTAAAATTGGTTGCTGACTAAGATCGACTGAGTGGACTAAGCATAGTAAACTTAGTCCGACCGGAGTCAAACTTGGTCTATGGGTGTAGGGTGCCATTCCATTTCTTTTGAGCAATAAATACCCCCTATCAAAATCCTAAAGACCCAATTTTTACAACATAAGCTCAAAAAAAATAATTAATTAAAAAAAAATTATTAAAATTTAATTAATTAAAACCTATCTAGACTCGAATGCAAATTCCACGAAACTTTCTACAATGCTTGGCATGGTCATTTACAACATCTCAAACAAAGGTTACCAAAAATGAGACCATTAGAGCGCTTTTCCCCACTTTGGAGGAAATTATCATGGTTTGAGGAGGGAGAAATCATGGAAGTCAGCTGTGCCCTAAAGCCCTGGGCCGACAACCTCGAGGATAAAAAACCCCGATGAAAGGGAACTCCCCTAATGGAAACACCCAAGGTACCTCACCCAATCCATGATCCAGCACTTATTACATTATTAACCCATAACCCATGCAGGGGTGCGGAAAACCCGCTTACAAAACTATGTGCTAGAGAAAAAATTGCCCAGTAGAACCAAAAAAAAATCTTCGACATGTTAGCATATGATGATGCATATCTTCATGGAACATGAGTTGACCACCATTGCTAAAATGGGCGGTCATCACCTGATGACCTAAGCATTAAAGGGTCATAAGTATTAGGCCAAATAAGAGAGAAAACTCTCATTTTTGTCCCTTCATTCATCACACAAGTGGGAGGTCTGAAATTTGTGCCCTTTCTTGGGTATTTGGCTGAAATTTTAGGCACACCTGTTGAGGTACATTTTGTGTTTCTTGGCTATTTTCATGGTGGAGGATCTTCAACTAGGGTTTAAGCTTGATTATCTTTGGTGAAGTAGTAGAAAATCTGCATTTTTATTGTGAATGAATGCTTTCTATGGTGAATTTGCTTTTGTTTCCATATCATCAAAAGATTATGAAATTGCTTGCTTAAACCCTAGGAGAAAGACATATGTTATTATCTTTTCTCTATAATCTTCCACTTGTTTAAATTCTCAATAAAGCACCTTATCAAGAAGTAGATACTAGAGCCCCACCATTGTAGCACTCTAGTAACCCTACTTCATTGCCTATTGCATATTTTATTTCAAATTTGTCTAGGGAAAAGAGAAATTGCTAGGGCCTAAGTTAGTTCACTTAGCAATTATTTCTAGGACTTGGATGTTTGATACGCTTAGGTTAAATACACCTCTTTCCCATCTCCTTGACATAGTACTATCATTGCCATTTTCCTTTAAGAGTTGCTGTTATCATTGACTCCATTACCCTCTAGAAGTACAGTCTACTCATTACAAGTGATTGATTGATCAAACAACTTTCAAATCATCTTCCCTTTGGAGCATTTACTAACTTCTACTAACCCTAGATCATCCAAACTCATTGACTAATTTGCTGCTGTTGCAAAAGATTGCTACAGCCATCTAACAACAAAAGAAATTAACCCTAAAGTGACATGTTATGCTAGTTAGACATTGCTAAAATTGCTTGTGACTATCTAATATCAACTTGCCCTATTAAAGCTATTATTTCAAGTCTTTATCAAGCATTTTGAAGCATAATTATTGTGGTCGTTACAAATTTATCATTGCCAAGTTATAACTGTTATACTTCTCCAATTTTATATCAGCTAGTCTATTTTCTAAGAGTTCATTGTCTTATGAAGCATTATATCATTTTGGTAATTTGAAAGTGCCCTTTGTTCTTTGTTGTCTTGTTCTAGGAATGTACACAATATTACTCTTTTGCTTCATCTTAAATAAGATTCAAAGAACCTTTTAACTTGAGTGACCCGAGAGGGGAGGGAATTTCTTGTATCATTTGCCTTAGCCTTCCCAAACCATCGCCATCGGGACGCCTCGGGTACTGCGGACATACTCCCAACAGAAAGGGGTTTACTATTACAGACAAGGATAGGTCACTTCTCCCGCCACGCTTCAATTTTATATCCACCTGCCTTAGGCTTTGGGAAAGTACAAATTGTACAATAACAGTCCATAATTGCCTCCATGACGAGTTTGATGATGTCCCCGAATCACCCAAGAAGCTACCAAGGCTCTCTCGATGAGGCTGAACTGCACTTTGGTCGCTCCTAGGTAGAAGGCTCGTCGCGATGTTGAAATGGGGCTCTGAACTGCATCCCATAAGGCCGTGGATTATTCCCAATCTCCCATTCCCTTGTAATGGAAATGTAAAATTGTAAGAGAGCTCTTCGCTGCATTGAAGATCAAAACCTTGGTTTTACCTAAGTTGACAGTTAACCGACGATGGTCACAAAAGAGGGCCAAGGAATCATGTTGTCTCTAAAAACCTTCGAGGGATGAGGTTAAAATGATCACGCCATATGTGAAAAGCAAGATAAAAATAAATACCTATTAGAGAAGGCACCCATCTCCATCCTGGATATGCTCATGGAGGTAGGACTCCAACTCATCAATATAAAACAGCAAGAGCAAGTTGGTGAGAGGGCACTGCGAACTCCCTCGATGGTACTTTGAATGAAGTTTGAAAGACCAAGTGCCATCCTAAGTCGACCTGAAACATATTCATACAACCTCATAATGGCCATTAGAAGGGTCTCATATATGGTTCAAATGTCACGAAAGCCTTTGAAATAATGCCTCCCTCGGAACAATGTCAAACGCTCTCCCTAAGTCTATAAAGCAAGTATAGACCTTTAAAGAGCGATGACGGGCCTCCTCAATAATGGCTCAAGTGAAGATGTGATCGAATCGCCCCTGTGTCCTGGGTGGAAACCACTGCCTCTAGCCCCAAGATGACGCCTCTCCGCCTTCGAGCCACCGTAAGACTGCGTGGTATAAAGCTTGAGAATGTGTGAATTACGATAGTCCCATACACCATTTGACCTAACCTTCCCCATGGTATGGATTGGATGTATATTGTGTCGTGTCCAGGAGGGGGGGAATCTTGAGCATACCTTCCTCATATCCCCAGCCTAGGGATAACTAAGGAGATTATATCTCGAGGCCCACAGGTCCTGTACATGGAGTACCGAGAGCGAGTTTGACTTGAGCATGGCCCTGAAAGGGCCCATCCTTCTCTCTTTCAGCCTCCATCCCTTTTCAAGAGTAACAACATCCATCCTAATCGGGCTCCTGGGTCTTGAAGTAGTAGTGGGTCTTGCTCCATGAGGTAATGAGTCCGGAAAGTATCATGGTATGTGTCACTAAGGATTCTCAAACATTTGAATATGTGCATTTAATTCTCTCTTTCTTCATGACGTGCGGTGCTTGACTTTATGCTTTTGGACTTGTCCATACTGAGCGACAAATGCCCCTAGCAAGTTGGTTCCTTAGGAGTGAGTTGCCACCGGGTGGGTTCAGTGAAAGGTCATCGCCCATTCCCACCATAATTATCACTATTCATCATCTTCCTCCTTCATTCATCCCCCTCAGATTGGTTCTAAAGTATCAGGGTTTGCCAAGCTAAAGGGTTGTACCTTGCCTTGTGGGAATAATGGGATAAAGGCCCATAGGTGTTGTAGCTGGAAAATGTTAAGAGTTGAATTTAAACCTCTGAGATGCTTCGCCCATGGACCCCCGAGAAAGCAATAAAGGCTACTCAATAAGAAAAAGGGGGACCCATAAAAGATAAACCAAGACCTAGTTGGTGGATAGGGGTTTCATCAATGAAATTCTATTAGGTCCATGGCATGTAAATGTATAACACTACTATTCATCTGGTCACCACGCCAGGGTAGTGGCTCTTGGTGGCATAGCCAAGAGAAAGGGGGTCTCATCACGAGCCAACCTTCTCATCTCCGTGAAATGCTTGTGGGTAACACTCTCACCACTGGTCACCACTCCAGGGCACTGTTCCCCAACTATTCTCTTGAAAGAAAAAGCAATAAGATAAAAAAGTTAAAAAGAGATTGAATGGGCTAGGAAACATTTGCATCCATGACAAGGTGGAGCTCACCCTCTTCAGAGGCACCCACAAGTAAGCCCTACATTTCTCTGTCATCACTGCACCCCTTGCCCAAACATCCCCATACCATCTCATGCACTTACATGACCTAGATTGGTCTTCACCCGGAAACATCCAACACCTAAGGAGTCCTGAAACCCTCTCCAAACTTGGCTTGTAGAATAGCATAACGTCTTTGAGCACTTGTCTGGGAAAGGGGGGTTTTATGCACATGTTTGGGTAACTTGATTATTAGATGTGATTGACATTGCTATGATCCCTGTGACTTATGAGCCTATGGAGGGCGTACTTGTTGCTGCTGCAGGACCACCCCCAACAGACAGGTACATATGGGGAGATGATTAGTTCGGACCTCCATAGGGCTAAAAGCCCACCAGATGGATGCTGAGACCCCAACCAGGGGCAGACATATACTAGAGGCTTGCACCAGAGAGAGAGGAGGTCGTCTCACCAGAGACAACGTGACAGGCCTGGACCCAGGGGGTCTTGCCCTCCCACCATGACGTTGGCCCTTGAAGGCCCTCGATGTCACCCAGTTGAGGTATCCAGCTTGAGGACGACTTTGGTTGGCACCTGTGGCAGTTTCTGAGGGGTTTTGAGCCCCAACGTTTCACTTGAAGGGCTAACGTTCCAACAAGAAGGCTAACGTCACCCTAAAAAGATAAAATTAGGGTTTTATTTGAGAATTTTGTGTAAAATTGGATTTTTCATGTAAACTGACCATGTCGGCCTTTTTGACCTAATTTTATAATTTAAGGTCATTTGGATTGTATAAATAAGGGATTTGTCCCTTATTTTTTTTCATCATTCATTCACTCACACAAGTGAGGTCTGAAATTCGGCCTCTTAAGGCTTATTGGCTGAAATTAAGTGGTGCACAACTCTTGGAGGAGGCTTGTCTTGGTGTTTTTTGGCATTTTCTTGGTGGAAAGTCTTCAACTAGGGAATTTTCTAGATTATTCTTGGTGAATGTAAGTGAAATTCTGCAATTCTTCTTTCCTTTGAATGGTTATAGTATCTTAGGTCTTGTGCAAAAGACCTAAACAACCCAAGTCGACCCTTGTTGAAGAGACACCTTTTGGACATAACAATTCACATTGGACTTGTATATATAGAGAGTTCTCTCATTTGGATATATCATCTTGGATCATTCTCTCTCTTTTGTGTAGCGCTATCTTGGACTAGTACGCCATCTTGGAGATATAGCGTTGTTGACCACCTATTTCGACTAGGGGTCAACGTCATGTACCATGAAGCTATGTACCTTATGGTACAACATATTGTGAAGAATTATGGCTCAGTAGGGCAAATTTTGCCCCCAACACATCTTTCTATGTAATCAAAATGTCCGCTCCCCTGCGTGGGATAATAATGTAATAGGTCAGCGTGAGTCATTTTTTAGGTTAGTTGCCTAGGACTTTATCATTAGGGAAGTCCTTTCATCGAGTGTTTTTTTTCCTCAGGTAATTAATCTGTCCTAATAGGCCATTTTAATCATCCTTGAGTTTTTCACTCAGAATAATCTTCCAAAGTGGTGAAAGGCGTTCTAATGATCGAGCCCAAGGGGTGACTAAGTTTTAGGAATGTTGTAAATGACCATGCTAGACATCTTCTAGAGTTTTGCGGAATTCCGTTAAGTTTTGATAGTTTTTTTTTAATTTATTAAAATTTTTCATTTAATGGAAATTTTAATTATTTTTTTAGTAAAATGTAAAAATTTGGTCCTTAGGGATTTTGTACAGGGGTGTGAGTACTCAAAACAAATGGGATATGCCCCCCTACACCCTTGGACGAAGTTTCAACTCAATTGGACAAGTTTTGCTAGGTCATTGTCCATGAGGAGTCGGAGTCGGTCAAAAGTCAGGATTTAATTGGCTAAGGTAAAAAGCCAAAAATTGTAAAAAATTACTAAAGTCATGAGAGAGAGTGGGAAATGTTTCCTAACCTTTTTCCTAAGTTGGAAAAATGATTTTCCACTTAAAAGACTCCCCCTTGCTAAGCCAACAACTTAAAGTGATCACTCCCTAGCTAAAAGTGCGCCCCCCTTGCTCATCAACTTGGCCAAAGTGAAAAATTAAAGTAAAAGGCTATCTAAACCCTAAGTGCGCCTCTCCTTGAGCCTAACTTCATGTTGGGTGAAAGGTAAAGGTGTTTTCCCTCTTCCCCTCTCACCCCTCAAACCCTAAACCAGTCAAAACCCTAAAAGTGTGCCCTTCTTGACTTTGTCTTTCTATGTTTTATGTGTGACACTTGGAGCTCATCCAAGAGGGGTCTTTCCTCTCTCCCAAGTATAAAAGAATGCCTACCCCTCCTCATTTCCACATCTATTCTCAGAGCAAGTCTATGCTGCCCAAATCTCTTCCACTCTCTTCTCTTTCTCTCCCATTCTCTCACTGTAAATCTTGCTTCAAGTATTTGTAGCAATATTTTCTGAATAATAAAGGAAGCTTTGGAGGATCAATGGTGTGCATTGGGAGTCTTCTTGATGTTGTTTATGGTGTTCTTGTGAGGTGATATTGTTGCATTTCATTTTCTTGTATTTCTTGCTTCATTAATTTAACTTGGAGACCCATTTTGCTTGGGAACAATTGATAGTAATATTGCTATTAGTTTTGTGATTGTTTCTTTCAAGTTTGGAAAGTATTTTGCAAACTTATTTGATGCACTCACCTTCTTGTTGTATTGTGTAGCAAGAAAATACTCATTTGCAGGTCACTAAAGGGTTTGGAGGAGTGAATTTCAGATCTGGAAATTCACTCATTCAACCATTCAAGGCTTCATTTATATTTCTGTTCTCATCTCTGTCTTTTCCTCTTACATTGCAGTATATTTTATGGTCTGAAATAGTCATTTAAACTACTTTTTCATCTTCATAAATTTTTCTTTTAATTTCTGTTTATGTACTAACAAAAACTAATCAACTCTAAAAGTGTTTTGTAGCATTTTCTAGCAAGCATAGCTTGCTGTTTTATGGAGGTTCTCGCCAGGTCAAGGGGAAGTGCTGCTCAAATTTGGCCCAAAACACTCAATGAAGCCTCATAGAGTTTGGGTACCAAACCCCCTTATATCTCTAATCTTCTAAAGCATTGTAAGCAGCCCAAGAGTCTCTTGGGCTTGCATTCTCTTGTCTAAATTAAAAAATCTGATATTGTAATTTAGCTTTAGTTTGCCCACACCTTGCAAAGAGATTGGCATATCCATCCATGCAAAATCGTGAAGGCTAGATTAGGTTTTAATTTTTTTTTTTACTTTTTATTGTTTGCCCCACTTCTCCCATAAAGAGAAGGTTGTGTGGCTAGTTTAATTATTTCATTAAATTATTTTTTATTTCACCCACCTTGGCACAAATTCGGTAGGCTTGTTCTCCACATTGTGCCATTGTTGTGAGGTTGCGAAGTTACTTATTTTTTTTGCCCACCTTTGTCCTTAAGGCAAAGTCGTGTGGCTAGGCATTGTTATAAATTATTTCCAAGTTATTTCAAACATTAATTTTTGCCCACACCTTGCAAAGAGATTGGCTTAGCCATCCATGCAATATCGTGAAGGCTAGTGTAATTTCTTGTTTTGGAAAATAATCAAACTTGTGCCCCGCCTTCGCCTCGTATTCCCTTCCCTTGCCACTTTGTGGATCTTGGGTAACTAAGAAAGGGCAAAGGATTGAAAGGCTAGACTAATTAGGCACCCAAATTCATATTGCTTCTACCACCGAAAATGGTGACTTGAGAGGCTACAAGGAGTTGAAGTCGGGGACGGCTTCACTACACTACGTGTCCTCCTTGCTTGAGCGCCCAAACATTCCGGATTTTGACCTGTGGAGCTAGGGAAGGACCTTGTTTGTCCTTCTTCTTGAGCACCCAACACTTTTTTTTGGTTGAAGGGATAGAGATTCGGGGTAGTCACATAGTTTAGGCTTGTATCTATCACACTTAAGTCCCCCTAATTCAAGAGAGACCTAAAATCTGATAGAATCAACCAACACAACTTTCACAACATTGATATCTCAAGTTTATCTTTCAAGCAATTTTATTATCTAAGTTGTGTAATTTACTTTCCATGCGATTTTACTTTTAAAGCAAGTTACTTTTTCAAGCACTTTACTTTGAAGCAATTCTCTTGTGAATACTTGTTTAAAAACATTCTTTATTTCTAGCATTCTTTATTTATTTGAACATAATTTGTCTAAAGTTATTTCTCATTGTGGATATCTCATAATATCATTCATTCTTAAATAATCGTACTTTTGTTATATATCTCATTGACTCCATTGTGGTAATCTTTAGGCACCAGTTTAATTGTTGTTTTTAAATAAAGGGTTTGATTGTCATTGAAGAAACTGCATCCTTGCATTTGTTGCCTTTCATTGGGTTGGGTTTCTTAACAAATTAACTCATTTAACTCCTAGATCATTAATCACACTTCACATAGTTTAATAGGGTCTACCCCCCTTGGCTTCCCTAGGAGTGAGCCTAGACGGAAGAAGTCTAGCTCGAGGTGACAATGGGTCTGGACTTAGGCTTGTGCCTCCAAGGACACACCAAGTGGGTTGGAGACTTCTCCACGTTTGTAGGTGTGTATAAGGACAGTAACAAACACACTTCTTCTTTTGGTTATGGTATTTTCTCTCAGACAAATTATTATCTAGTGAAAGGTTGCTGCTGGGTTTTTCTCCCATGAGTAGAAGGGTTTCCAAGGATAGATCTTGTGTATCTTGTGCTTGGTTATCTTCTTGTGATCGTGGATATATATATATTGCAGTTTATGGTTATGGTTTATGCTTTGTTATGTTTCTTCTGATGTAAATGTTAAAGAAAGTTAAACAAATTGAACAAGCATAAAATTCTAACAATTATTAGGTTTTGCACTGAAACTTTCATAGTGTTAGATGAGTCTATTGGTTCCCTTTCTTTCAACTTTGAGGCAACTTGAGTGCTCGCCCTCTACTCCCTTGGTCGTGGAATTTTTTTCCCTATTGGATTAGGGCAACAAGAGGTAGGCATATATTCATGAGACTTTAGATTCTAGATTGGTGTGATGTCATGTTACCTCTTGAGCCCCGCCCCTTACTTTTCCGTGGGGGGTTGACTGACCTCCTCGAGACCTATGAGGTGTTGTCACTCTAGGATGTAGAGTGTAGACCAACAACCCAGTAGATAGGCTAGTTCTAAATGGTTCTTGAGTAATGCCCATGTCGTCCACCTCCCCACCCCTAAGGGTTGCTTGAGCAACCAGTTTTCCATTAGGAATTTCTTCCCCATGGCCTTGTATGTTAGGAGAGCTGGGCTTCCTTGCTTTAGTGCTTCCCCCAGGATCATACAACCAGAGGCCCTCTTAGTCTTGGTTGAGGATAATCTACCAGTGCATTGGCCCCTTTGCAATAATTGATGACTTTGATGAGGAGCCTATGTTGCTGTCCGCCCCCCACATGTCCTCGACAGCGAGCACTATTTCCAGCTCTAGTAGGCCTTGACATCTTCTCTTCTTTTCTTGCAGTAAGACTCTCTTGTACTTGCACCTTCTTTTATATCTTTTATTGGTGAGATATTTACCTTTTAGATAGACACTTAGTTCATTGAATTTTCAATGTTCATTATTGATCTAGGAGTGGCTTTCACACTCCCACTTTGTATTTACATTGGATGTATTCTTTTAGTCCCATTGACCTACTTTTGTGGTCATTTGTTGGACATTATTAAAATTATCTCATCTTATCTTTGCCTATTTCTGCAAGACTATTTTGAACTATATTATTTTGAATTCCCTTTTACCGTACTTGGTTGTTCTAAACTCCATTATTTTTAGGGCTATACTTTTCGGGTTCCTTTGTAATGATATTTGTTGTATACTTTTGGTTTAGATTGTTTAGTTAGGAGATGCATTAGGCAATCCTTGTATTACAACCATTACTTGTTATTTCGAGTCTCATTGAATCTATTTTTGTAATTTGTCGACATTATGTAATTTCATTTCAAAAAGATTTTCTGTACCCAACTCTCTTTAACTGTGTAGTTTATGTGAGCATACAGATAGCATAAGGACACATGCACACACCTTGGACTAGGATACAATTCAGCTCACTGTAGGTGGATCACTCAATGTGTTATGATGTTTTATATTTATGTGTTAATGCCAAAATGCATGTTGTGATGTTAAAATCTACTTAAATGCTGAATATTGTTGCATCTTATTCCATTCATATACAGTGCAACTCCAATGCCTATTCTCTTTGCATCTTTTTTGATAAAATAGATATGGAATCTGGGATGCAAGACCACCTTTTCATTCTAGAAAATTACATTGACTCTACTCTTTGCAAATGAAGTCTTTTGAATGAGATTTGTAGAGGTCCAGATTTCTTGATGAATTTTATTATTGAATCTTCTATAATTTGAGAATCCCAAGGAAGAGAAATACTGTATCTGATGGTGACCTCTGTCGGATCAGGCTGTGCATCCCGTCTTTGAAAATCCACAATTGCCTATGTAGTATATGTTCTCCTGGTTGGCATTTTCTTTTGCCCTTTTTCTGATTGTACAATCCTGCAAGCCTTTGCTTCATATGCATATACATTTCTTTAATCTGATTTTTCCCCAAGAACTCTGAATTATTTGGCAACATGTTTTGCAAATAGAGTTGAATATCAATGCATAGAAATCAAGCACAGTTGAATGGTGACAAATTTCAAGTGTACATGCTACATTGTAATTTTAGGCTGAATGTATGTGTTACATACATGTTGAGATTAGTTGGAGTCAATCTGAGGTTATATATTTGAGATTTAACTGTATTGCATTTCTTTTCCTTATGTGGGTCATCTAACCTTGAGATTGGCATAAAACGATAAATATCTCTCACCAAGACTGCTACATAAATTTATGGTTTCAAAATGTTCCATCCTCGTACACTAGAAACTTGTTGGAATGATAGTTGAAAGTTGAAACTAGTCTGAATACCATCACAGTCTAGTGGCTGTACAGTACTATTCTTTATTTAGCGAGTTTGTTCTCTTGTATTGTACCAAGTGGTGCCATGGGAAAAATCTGGCATTCAAGCAGTTCTTTTGCACCAAAAATATGTTGGTGTATGTGACAACAAAGTTTGTGCTTGAGAAGAGAAGGCACATAAATTTATAAACATTTGAGAGAATACTGATGTCTTTCAAGTGCTATAATGTTTGTAGCAAGGACACATTCTATATATGCTATGGTTTATGATGCATTCCAAATATGGGAAAAAGCCAGTGCACAAAATAATAAGATAAATATGGGAAAAGACATGGTAAATTTAAAAAAAAGACTACAAATGTCCAGTTTTTCTGGCTTTCTTCTAGCCCAAGTTTATTTAATGTTCTACAATCCAAAAACAAATTTTTTTGTCATATGGGCAAAGTTTTGTTGGCAGAGCACCGATTCTTGCTGTAGCATCATTCCAACACATCTTTTGATCAAAATCCTTCGAGAGAAACTCTGACTTGACATTGCTGCCAATGAAAGATTGTGCAAAACAACTAAAATATAAAAGCATTCATCTCAAAACTCATAGGTTTATTTTTCCTTGTTAAATTCATTTATCAATAAATAGTCATTGTAAGTCTATTTAATGTTCATTGGTTGACAGAAGAAAAAGGGCCAAAACTTCAGTTGACGTCATTTTTCGTTATCAAGGTTTGTAGCATGAAATGGTGTTGCATTATGTTTTAGGGTTTGATCATTTGATGGCCCAATCTTCCAGAACTTGGTTTAAATGCTCGACAATTTTAGGGTATGATCTGAAATTTCTTTATATTTCTGCTTTTGTAGATTGGCTGCCCAGATGTGGATGGAGAAAAATAGTTTTCTTCCTGTTATGGAGTTCTCTCGAGAATCTTGTTAGATAAGATAAGATAAGTGTAATGCCCCCTCCCAACTGATCATGACAGAGGCTGCCCAGATGTGGATGGAGAAAAATAGTTTTCTTCCTGTTATGGAGTTCTCTCGAGAATCTGTTAGATAAGATAAGATAAGTGTAATGCCCCCTCCCAACTGATCATGACAGAAGATGACCTAGTAGCCTATACGACTCCTGTAGGCTATAGTCAGCATAAACAAAAGGGAGTCACGACGATTTGTTTAGTGTCACTTGGGTGGAAAAATATTATAAAGTGACATTAAATAAAATTATTAACTACTTAGCATTAAAAATTTATTTTTAATGTTTAAGTAATGATTAAAGGGGAAATAAGTCAAGGGTTTGATTCGGTCAAAGGAGGGAAAGATCTAGAAGACCCAGAGGAAGAATAAAAAGAGGGGTAGCTTCTCACTTTGGCTTTATGATTTGACATCTTATTGGAGTGCTCTTGTAGCTAGCGTTTTCGTTGGGGTTTTGGGCAAAACCCTTCCATCACCAGTTTGGTTTCGGTGCTGAAATATTCACCCTAGCCAAACAACAGGAGGATCTATCCAAGGTTCTCATTGGGGTTTCATCTTGAAGATTCTTTATGTGATTTGTTCTCAGTTTGAAAGACGACGACTTAGCTAGCAGGAGTGTGGAACTGTTTGAGGGCCGATTCTTCTTCTTTTACTAGGCTGAGGTATTGCAGAGGCATCGAGTGGGTTTGGAGGGCCGCTGGAATTTTCTAGAGGTACTACACTTATTCTTTTGGCAGGTCGAGTAGGCTGGGAGAGCCGTGGAGGGTTCTTCCTGAAGAGGGATTGATACTCCCTTTTTGCTGAGATGTGAAGAGTAGAGGGAGCCGTGAGGCTACCCTTCTGTTCGTGAGAGTTTTTGAGCATACCCGTGACACTTAGCAGGCCGTTTGGGGCTATCTTGGAGGGCTGTACTCATTATCTGTTGGATTGTGTGACCAGGAAAGGCCGCAGAAATAATCTGAGGGAAGATCGAGATATTTCTTTGACAGATCTGTGGTTGGAGGGAATTGTGGGTTATCTGGAGGTGTCTGAATTTCCAGGCAGGGTCCATTGGTAGCAGATCCATCCACTTTGAAGAGACTCGACACTGTTTCCAGGTTTTGTTTGTTTCTGTGTGTTTTTTCTGATATTCTGAAGCTGCTGTAGCAGCCAATAGGAATCTGTGTGTAGAGTTATTTTGGCAGCTGTTAGTACAGCCAGTAGGAAATTGTGTACTGCAGAGATTTGGGGTTCCAGTTTCATAATAAAGGTGCCATATTTGTCTCTTTCATTCTCTGTGTATGCGATATGTTTGACAATATGTTTATTAATGCAAAATGTTTATAAAAAGTTACCAGCAGTGTCAATGCAAATGTTTGAGAGTTAACGGGAAGAAACCACAAATTTTGAACAATAACCTAAAATTTCCGGCCTAGTCTAGTCAGGGACACTACAGTGGTATTAGAGCTGGTGACCTTGCCAGGCTGTGACGACATAAGGAACTGATGCCTAGAAGAAGAAGTAGAGGGTGGGGAGAACAGCCCATTCCAGGAACAGGGTCAACAGAAGAGGAAGAAGTAGGAAGAAGCATGGGAGACAACCATGATGAGGTCATGCTCCAAATATTAAAAGACCTGGTCAGGGGACAGAATGGGGCATCCCAAGGACAGGCAGAGACAGCAAGGTTTCAGCAGCAGACCCTGGAGGTGCTCACACAACTGGTGAGGCAACGTGGGAGTACTAATGGTGCAAGTCAAGGTGGACCCAATGGATCCCATTGGGGTGACAGGATGCATGCAGAGGGCAGCAATAATCATACCCCAGCTCAGAACAGGAGCCTAAGGATCCCTAGATCCCTATTACCACAATTCTTGACAGGGCAGCCTACAGGAGCACATGAGCAACCAGATCAGGAGCTGGATGTTAACTCCTCATACAGGGAGTACGAGGCATTAGATGAAGATATCCGGGAGAAAGTGTCCTATCCGGATTTCTACAGCCTCAAGCAGAGGAATCGACCTAGGGAGTGGAACACAACAACACAGAACCAACATAATTTTGATCTCATGCGCAAGGTGGGTAGGTTGACTATCTCACCTTTTGATGGGTTTGCCAAGAGCACAGCCAGAGCATGGGTACAGAAGTTGGACACTTTACAACTTAACCCAATGACCAAGGCAGAGGAAATTAAGTATGCCACCCTTCACTTGGAAGGAGAAGCTCATGAGTGGTGGTACCATGCACTGGTGACGTTAGGGAACGCCAACATCACTTCGCATGTGGACTTCACTCAGAGATTGATGGACAAGTTCGACAAGAAGGATCCTGAGATACACTTTAGGGAGTTGGCACAGTTAAGACAGACAAGTACACCAGATGCATACGTCACAGATTTTCAGAGGATGGTGGTCATGGTGACAGACATTTCTCAGCAGCGGTTGGTGTTGCTATTCACAGAGGGTCTAGCTGAGCCCCTGTGAGGATGGGTGAAGGCCTTTAGACCAACCACATTGCAGGATGCCATCATGAGAACCCAGGACATGAGGGACACAGTCTCCAAGAAGGTACCAACAAAACCCTTCATTCCTCAAGGGGGTAAGGAGACAAAGTTACCCCATAAGCCATGGACAGGGAAGGACAGGATGGATGAGGAGACTTAGAGAGAGATAAGGAGAAAGAAACTTTGTTTTAGTTTTAAAGAACCATGGGAGCCGAGTCATCGATGCATGGGAAAAGGGAAAGTACACTACATAGAGGTACTTTCCAATGAGGAGGATGATGGCGAAGACGAGGTAGTTCATGCACATGATGGTGGACAAGGCAGTGGTGAGACAGAGCCATCACACCTTGAGGTTACAGCGCAAACACAGTTGCAGGAAGGGGTCAAGAAAGTGACCATTGCCACACTTTCCGGGGTTCCCAAGTATTACACTTTCAGGATTAGAGGAATTTTACAGGGGCAGAGAGTTACAACATTGATTGATGGTAGGGCCACCCACAACTTCATTGATGCAACACTTATCACCGGAAGATACATACCTGTAGAGGATTTCGAGGGTTTCGACATGGTAGTCACAGATGGGTACAACATGCCATGTACTCAGAGGATTACAGGATTGGATGTGACATTGGGCAACTACACGTTGATCGATGACTTTTATGTTGTAGACTTGGAAGACACCCATGTGGTATTAGGTGTCCAATGGCTGTACTCACTGGGGGATATCCACATGAACTATTAGGACACGAGGATGGAGTTTAGGGACAAAGAAGGTCAGCGAGTTATACTGAGAGGTATGTTGATAGGAGTCCCTAGGATAGTGTCAAACAAATGCATGAAGGCTATTTTTAGACACAGGGACGTGGCTTGCGCAACAAAGTGTTTAATAACCATGGAGAAGCCATCACAAGATCACCAACACTACCCTATGGACATCTAGGTATTGCTTGGAAAGCATGACATAGTGTTTCGGCCACTACTAGCAGGGAGACCGCCTGACAGATGATTTGAGCACGTCATTGAGTTAGAGGAAGGGGAGAAACCAGTGATCACCACACCGTACAGGAACCCAAAGAAGTTCAAGGACGAGATAGAGAAGGCCATACATGAATTGTTGGAGATGGGACACATTCGACCAAGCTCTAATCCCTTCACTTTTCAGTGGTATTGGTAAAGAAGGATGGCACGATGAGGATGTGCATTGACTACAGAGCTTTGAACATGAGAACCATCAAGAACATGTACCCAATACCCAGGATTGATGAGCTGTTAGATGAGCTACATGGGTTAGTGTACTTCTCGAAGATTGATTTTCGATTGGGGTACCACCAGATCAGGGTTAGAGAGGACATCCATAAGACAACATTCAGATGTCACGATGGGCATTACGAGTTTCTAGTCATGCCCTTTCGGGCTGATTAACACACTCGCTACTTTCCAGTCATGTATGAACCATATCTTCAACAAGGAGTTGAGGAAGTTCCTACTAGTGTTCTTTGACGATCTTGTGATCTACAACAGGACTTGGGAGGAACATTTGAAGCACGTGGACGAGATTCTCACCATTATGGAGGAGCAGTCGTTTTTTTCCAAGGAGGCAAAGTGCTAGTTTGTGCTAACAAAAATCCTCTATCTGGGGCACGTGATTGGTATCGAGGGAGTGAAGGTGCATCATGAGAAGATCCAAACAATCTTAGATTGGCCCACCCCCAGATCACTTACGAAGCTGCAAGGATTCTTCGAGATATGTAGTTATTATAGGTGCTTTGTGAAAGGGATTTTCACAACTGTGTGCACCTCCGACATACCTCACCAAGAAGGGAGCGTTCTGATGGTCAGAGGACGCTCGGGCAACATTTGACAGAATGAAAAAGGTGATGAGTACTTGCCCAGTATTAGCACTTCCATATTTCACACAACCTTTAGTCCTGGAGTGTGACACAATCCGACGAGGGGATAGGAGCGGTGTTGATGCAGAATAGACACTCGATAGCTTTCGAGAGTAGAAAGCTGAGGGAGACAAAGAAGCTCTATCCGATTTATGATAAGGAGATGTTGGCCATCATGCATGCATTAGCCAAGTTCAGACAGTACCTGGTGGGAGGATGCTTTGTGGTTAGGATTGACCACAACAACTCGAGATATTTCTTGGAGCAGCAGGACCTGAATGAGAGGCAACAGAAGTGGGTGAGCAAAGTGCAGGCATATGATTTTGACATTGAATATGTAAAGGGAAAGAAGAACATAGTTGTCGATGCCCTATCAAGGAGACCTGTAGCCTTCTCCATGTTCAAGATCTTAGCGGATTGGAAGTCCATTCTCTTGGTGGAGTACTCCAAGAATACCTTCTCTTGCGAGCTGATGGAGGGCATTATTCAGGATGACAGGTACATGGTAGTGGATGACATCATCTGCTATAAAGACATGATCTATCTTGTCCTTGAGTCTACACTCAAAGGTAAGATTCCGATGGTAGTACATGACACACCATTGGTAGGGCACCTAGGGTATCTGAGACCTACAGACAGGTAAGGGAGAGATTTTCATGGAAGGGCCTGAAGGAGGATGTGCTTCGATATGTGAGAGAGTGCATGATTTGTCAAGAGCTTACACATCCTGCAGGATTGCTATAGTCGTTACCGATTCCCAAGCAGAAATGGGAAAGCATCTCCATGGATTTTATTACAGGGTTGCCAAAGGTACAGGGAAGGGACTGTATGTACGTGGTGGTGGACAGGTTGACCAAGTATGCACATTTCTATGCCATTTCTTTAGAGTATAGCGCATCTCAGGTATCAAACATATTCTTCAGGGAAGTGTTCAGGCTACATGGTCTTCCGGGATACATAGTCAATGACTGAGGTAGCAGATTCCTCAGCACATTTTGGCAGTTGTTCAGGTTATTAGGGACAAAGTTGACACCTAGTACCAACTATCATCCTCGGATAGATGGGCAGACGGAGATTGTGAACAAATGGATTGAGAGATACTTGCGAAACTATGTGTCAGGACAACAAAAGACGTGGATGAAGTGGTTGCATCTTGGAGAGCATTGCTATAATACCACTTATCACATGTCCATTGGGATGAGTCCTTTCAGGGTATTGTATGGCTACAATGCCCTGTCATTTGTACATTTGTTGTTTGGGGAGAGTAGGGCCCCCAAGGCCAAAGATTGGTTGCAGGAGAGTCAGGACATCTTAAGAGTTCTGAAGGAGATTTTGCAGGTCGCTCAGAACCAATAGAAGATGTATGCAAACAAGCATAGGGTGGAGTGCAACTTCGAGATTGGGGACTTAGTCTTTCTCAGGTTTCAACCTTATACACAATCTTCGCTGAAGAGGAGTGGCGCAGAGTAGCTGAAGCCTCGCTTCTATGAACCCTACAGAGTGATCAAGAGATTCGGGGAGGTAACATATGATTTGGAGCTGCCAGAGGGTAGCCGGATCCACGTCTTCCATGTATCATGCCTCAAGAAGGCGTTGGGACTGCAGGTCACCACTTCAGCAGATCTTCCTCTGCTAGATGAGGAGGGACAGTTGGTTCTGATTCTTGAGAAGATTGTTGATGTCAGAGAGAGGAGGCTGAGGAGCAAAGTCATCCGGGAGTACCTAGTCATTTGGAGAGGTTTGCTTGTGGAGGATGCCACTTGGGAAGGAGAGCAGATTTTATAGCACCCCGATTTAGAGTTGCTTGAGGACAATCAATCTCAGGAAGGGAGGACTGTAATGTCCCCTCCCAACTCATCATCACAGAAGATGACCTAGTAGCCTATACGACTCCTGTGGACTATAGTCAACATAAAAAAAGGGAGTCACGAGGATTTGTTTAGTGTCACTTGGGTGGAAAAATATTATAAAGTGACATTAAATAAAATTATTAACTACTTAAGCATTACAAATTTATTTTTAATGTTTAAGTAACGATTAAAGGGGAAATAAGTCAAGGGTTTGATTCGGTCAAAGGAGGGAAAGATCTAGAAGACTTAGAGGAAGACTAAAAAGAGGGGTAGGCTCTCACTTTGGCATTATGATTTGACATCTTATTGGAGTGCTCTTGTAGCTAGCGTTTTCGTTGGGGTTTTGGGAAAAACCCTTCCATCACCAATTTGGTTTAGGTGCTGAAATATTCACCTTAGCCAAACAAGAGGAGGATCTATCCAAGGTTCTCATTGGGGTTTCATCTTGAAGATTGTTTATGTGATTTTTCTCAGTTTGAAAGACAACGACTTAGCTAGCAGGAGTGTGAAACTGTTTGAGGGCTGATTCTTCTTCTTTTACTAGGCTGAGGTATTGCAGAGGCACCGAGTGGGTTTGGAGGGCCACTGGAATTTTCTAGAGGTACTATGCCTCTTCTTTTGGCAGGTCGAGTAGGCTGGGAGAGCCGTGGAGGGTTCCTGAAGAGGGATCGATACTCCCTTTTTGCTGAGACGTGAAGAGTAGAGGGAGCCATGAGGCTACCCTGCTGTTCGTGAGGGTTTTTGAGCATACCCGTGACATTTAGCAGGCCGTTTGGGGCTATCTTGGAGGGTTGTACTCATTATCTGTTGGATCGTGTGACCAGGAAGGGCGGCAGAAACAATCTGAGGGAAGATCGAGCTATTTCTTTGACAGATCTGTGGTTGGAGGGAATCATGGGTTATCTGGAGGTGTCCGACTTTCCTGGCAGGGTCCATTGGTAGCAGATCCATCCACTTCGAAGAGACTCGACACTGTTTCCAGGCGTTGTTTGTATCTGCATTTTCTTTCTGATATTCTGAAGCTGCTGTAGCAGCCAATAAGAATCTGTGTGTAGAGTTATTTTGGCAGCTGTTAGTACAGCCAGTAGGAATTGTGTACTGCAGAGATTTGGGGTTCCAGTTTCATAATAAAGGTGCCATATTTGTCTCTTTCATTCT
>SNQJ01S0071118.1:39767-57682 GCA_010110895.2 Picea sitchensis
TTCCTAAAATTTTCAAGTTGTTGGTTGGAGTCTTCCAGGGACATCCATGCCTCATGATATTCTTTCTTCTTTAATTCATAATCTTTACGCAACTCTTCTATTTTGTTTTCATACTCCAAAACAGATTTAAAACTCCTTCCTTTACTATGAAAAACAATAAAAAGTACTATTTGTTATTTTAGACAATCTCCTGTAGAAAATTTATAATTTATACTAATATGACTACTTCACAAAAGGACAAAAATCAGGAATTTATTACAAACATTATAATGCCTCTGGAGGAAACATTCATGTGGATTTTTCGTTTCAAATATGAAAGGGAAAAAGGGCTACCAACACCATTGTTACCTTCTGATTATATCCCTCTTCACCCACGGTTAGTTCCTAGTCCTAGTTTATTTTCTTCAAATCATCTTCTACAATCGTGATAGGATGTTTATGACCTATATGACATGAAACTTATATATATTAGTACCATATCAAAAAATTTCATTCTATATCACTACTTTTAAAGCACTATTGATAATGGACCCTTTACATACATTATCATGAAGCTTGGGCCTGGGAAATCCTTGGAATTGGTGACTATTATGGATCAAGGAGGCATAAAACCAAACATTTTCAAATACATTATTATAATATATGGTCTATGCAAGGTAAAAAAATTGGATAAGATAAAATATATTTTAAATGAATCTTTGGAAAGAGGGATGAAACCCAACACAGTGACCTAAAACACACTGTTAAATGGATACTGAAGCATATCTACTTTAATTGAAACTTCAGACATCCTCAAAGAGATGAATTAAAATGACTGTACACATAATCATGTTACATATACCACCAATATTTAGGGACTCATTCAATGGTACCAACATCCATATGATTTAAGGATGCAAGATGAAATGGAAAGTAAGGTGTATGAGGTAAACATCAATAGAATGGACCATGACACCAAAAACAATAATGACCTAGGTATTGTTTAGTATGGTCAAATAAGTAAATATCAATGTTAGGATTGAGCTATTCATAGATTCAACAAATATACACTAAAATCCATGCTCAAACTTAACTACCAAACCACAAACCACAAACCACAAACCACAAACCAAAGAAAATCAAATTGCATAATTACTTCAAGAGAAATTGTAGATGCACTATTTTTATTCTATAACCATTCACAATACTTTCAACCAAGAGCCCATGTAGCTGGAAATACTCAAGAGAATGGACAAGATTATTTAAATATAGGGAAAAATGGCTAGCATCTAGCATGAATGGTGACTTAATCCAAGAAACAAAGAAACTAGAGCTTGGTCTAGTGGAGCAAAGGGATGAGAATGATGAATTAAGGTTAAAATACAACTAAAAAATATATCAAGTCCCACCCACAATAACCATTACAATGAGATAAAGGGTGGATGATGAAACATACCATATGTATATCATAACCTTTGATATATGCATTTCGGCTAAATTACGTCCACAAGAGAATATCCAATGCTAAGAGTTCCCAGTTGGGTGATCATAGGAAAAACCTACATTCCAATAACATGTAAGAAAGATGCAATCAAACCAAATGAAAATGACCCTTTACAAAACTAATTTGTATTGTAAGCTAAGATATTTCACCTGCACTCTAGGGTGATTCTCATGCATGAATTCAAAAATCTCGTTGACGACAATTTTCAAAAATTTCCAATGTGCCCTCAAAAATCTTGGATATTGTCCATCTACATACCTATTCAGTTAACCTGAAATTGCATTAGTTTAGAAAAACATACTTGATGCTTCAATAGGTAAAAAATATCAAATAATTGACATGATAAGACTATACATAGATGATGTTACTTGCAATCATGGAGGTGACCTCCCTTCAAACCTGCATTTGCTGAATATAATAATAGGTTAAATGAATGAATAGTAACTATACATCAATGAGCTTGTATTTGACAAGGAGAATTAAACGTTATATGACTGAATAACAATTAAAGATATAGGATTCTCTAGAAATATTAAATGGGAATACCTCATGAATGAGCTCTTCTTGGTTTCGAGAATAACTTATTCTCTACTAAACAAGACAAACCACGTGAAGGTGGAAGGTAGTTTGGTCCCTCCCCTCCCCCCCCCCTCACATCACTCACAATTCCCCATACCCAATAATGCATAACAAGTAGAAAAAAAATAATTAAAGGTAAATGAAATCAAGTAGTTACATGCATACAAAACATGAAAGGTCCATGCACAACTAGAAAAACAAAAAAATGTACAGTCAATAATTTATATTAATAAAATTTGTCCTGAAAATATGTACAATCACTTTTTTTCTTTTTTTCTTTTTTTTTCATAAAAATCATGAGTGTATCATCATCAGTATCATATATATCCTGCACTTCAACTATTGCATCTTGTTTTGTTGTTGGAATGTGATAGATCATCTCAAGTATTCTACTACTTCTAGTAGCAGGACGTGGACATTGATGCACTATAGGGGCATCCACTACAATAACAAAAAACATTAAAAGGAAATGGTTAGTTATTATTCATAACATTGTTTCATTAGTACGAATATCATTACTATGTTTTTTACCTGGAGGAGTAGTGGACACCATTGGTTGGATTGTCATTGGTTCCTCTCCTCTCTGAGCACCCTCATCTACATGCCCTGTCATTGAAACAAGAAAAATTATAAGTACACCATCTAAGGGAAATATTAATAATCGTCATATTATACATTTTAAATACATGCATACCATGATCATGGGTTTGTGAACCACTAGTTTCATGGTGTTTTTTTCCACCACCGTCAAATGAACTGGTGTTTCTTTCCTACTTAAAATAAATAGAGACATAATTTATTAATGGGTAAAATCAATTGTCAATATATTGGACAAGTACTCAACAATTGAAATCTTGTCATTTTGTTTACCAACTCATTCGAAGGGTCATATTGTGTCTCCAATCCCTTCCTTTGTCTATTTTCCACCACAACTTGAAAGAAGAACTTGAAGTCAAGCACCGAGTCTTTTTTTTTGGTGGCACTGTTAAATTTACCCCCCTGCATCGCATGGCATAAAATATGTATTTTTTCTTATTGGATGCAATTAGATAAAATTTGCATGATGATATATTGTATAATATGAATAAAGTATTTGGTACTTACAATTATATATTTTAATCTCAAGGAACCACCTTGGCCAAGTTTGTGTTGTCCATGTTTATCTAATCTTTCCTTTGTTGCTTTTGTTGTGTCTAGGAGCCTATGGAAAATTTCAAGTATGCTATAATATATCATGATTTTTTCTGTAGAACTAAAAAAAATTCAACATATTGAATTCCAAATCTCATATATTACCTTTTAGAGCCAGGTGGTGTCTTCCCTTCACTTCTCAATGCACTCTCCTTAGCATCCTCCTGTATATTCTTCCATTCCTTATCGAGAATGGCCAGAGGATGATCATACTTAGGGTTCATTTTCAATTGAACCCTATATTGATCTATGACATATTTCAAACATGTATCAACCCTCGAGGTGGTTTAAGACTTTTTGAATATATCACCAAACAGGCCAACAATATGGTATATAAGATTCTTTTTCAAATCTCTATTTCTGGGATTCCACCATCTATGAATGGTGGGCTCTGTGATCTCTAGAGTCTTGTCATGCAAGGTCCTGTAAAAAATATTGTTTCCTGAAAAATGATATGATAATTATATTAAAATAATATGAAATATGTAGGTTTCAATCAAATGGTAGGAACTATTTAACATATTCAAAAATACATGGTATTTGTTGTATCTTCAACGGAACCAATTTTTTTTCCACCAACAAGTTGATGGAGAATGTTTTCGAGCTTTGAAAATGTGTTTCCCCAAGATAACAATGTTGATTTGGCTTCTCAAAACCAATATCCTCATGAGGTTCACCCTGTAGAACCCCATGAGCATGATCTAGCATGTGCAGTGGGGGTGTCTCATGGGCCCCAAGAGTTTCAATCCTCTGAGCCACAGACGAAGAGGAAAATAGCCTTGTAGGTATGTGGCTTGTGTTGGGATGTTGTGGGATTTGTGCATCACTACCACCAACATCGTCCCCGTGACCAGGTTGTTACGCAATCAGTGAATGGAAAATTACCTAGAGAAATAAAATGTTAGAGTATTGCTCATATAACAGTAACATACAAAAATTTCATAAATCAATATATGTCTGAAATAGTCTTATTTTTAAAATTGTGCTTACTCCAAATTTTTCTATATCATGTCTTAAAATTTCCATCCTTTTTTTTCCCTCCTCTGTAAGTGGCTTAAACCTATCCAATTCAATGTATTCCATATTTTCGTTTTTCAAGTCCTTTTTAATTGTTTCCACCGGGTTGACGGAATAATATATTTCATTCCATAAATCATCCTGCTCTAATGGTGTGCTTGTCTACATTAACAAATAAACATGTTAATTAAATTATTCTAAGAAAGATTTGATATGAAAATCATTGTTACACCTGCTCTGAGCTATATGTTTCCTTCCCACGATCACCCTGCCACAGTATAAGATGCATGAAAATTTAGAATGTTATAAGAAAATAATATAAGAAGCATGAACTATTAAAATGTATGTTTCAGATATAAAAAGGAAAATTTTAATTACAGGTTTGGTATATTGGTAGAACATGTTTACCCCCATAATAGCAGTGCTTCCATCGATTCGATTCAAATCATAATCAATCAACAACTCTTACCCTGCAACTATTTTTTCCACTACACATATGAATATTTGATTTCCTTCATGCCCCTCAAATATATAATTGGATTGATTTCTTGTTGTCCCTAGCCTTGTACTGTTAATAAGCCTTGCAATATTTATCAACGCTTTTGGCCTTCCATCAATATACATGGTCGATCCTTTATTGTGATCGTTGTCTTTTAGATGTATGTAATTTGCAATGACTTCATATATCTGCATACTTATCATTGTACTACATAATCCATTAACTCAATAAGTCCTCCATCTTTCACCTTTATTCCATCCATGGAGAATAGGACCATACCATGTATGGATGATGGAGTAATGCAATAAATCCTCTCATTGACACAAAATTTAGTGTCCAACCGAGGAATTTCATTGGTTACCCATGGTCTCTGTAGATTTTTTTACCTCAAAGGAACCTGAACATCGCCTATTCTCTCATTGTCATATGAACATGAACCTCCTTCAACAAGAAATAATTCCACACACCTACGTAATTTTCTTATGACCTTTTCACCTCTAGTTGACCTCACCCTGTTAGATGTGTTGGATGTCGTAACACTTTCCTCCCTCCTCCCTCCCTCCATAAATTCCCTCACATTAGGATGATAGGTCTGACAGGTACCTATTCAGTTGTACCTACACTCCATCAAATGAGAAAATGTAGTTAGTGACGATATGATTGAAATGGTAGTGGAAATGGTAAGAACAAAGCACAAGAAATCTTGTTTATTTCTTTGACTAAATGTAATGAATGGGAAAATGGGTGATTATCAATTTTTGGGTTTGAACATTTGATGTAGAATATAGTTTTCCTACAAAGTTATTGGGCATTGTATTTGGCACCATAATCAATTAAATCGAGAAATGAAACCGGATTTGCACAAATCCATTTATTCATGGTAATGAATTCACATTGGATAAGCTTGATCTCGGGTCAAGAGTGATTGCAGAGACTTTCACATTTCTTATTTTTCAATGAAGATATGTCTTGGTAAGATAGATGAGCTACCATGGGCCTACCATTTATGGATCATAATGGTATAAGAGTGGTTGGCTACAATAATTTGATGAAGGAATTTATCTAGTATTATTCCCATTTGATGACTCCACAAAGGAAAAAAACCACGTTCTGGAAGATTTGAACTGAACTTGTTGTTTGTAGAGGTGATACTTGAAGTTATTTGAAGACTCAACTAGCAACTCCATTGATATTTAGATAAGGTATGATGGATATATGTTTTTGAAATTTTGTATCAACGTATCATATTGGAAGTAAAGAAATATGGCATTTTTAGAAGAATTGTGGATGGAAGTATGGTTCGACCCATTATATTTATTTGGTATCCCATTATAACCAAATAAGCTCTTTGGTCCAAATTGGGGAAAACACATTCCAAAGTTCCAGGGACAAACTAATTCAGCTCCACTACATATTGCATCTTTCATTGAACTCATTCCAGAGCTTAATGTTGTCGATGAGGATGTCATGATGAATATATTTCTAATGACCTTGGAAGATTATGCATTGGAATGGTTTTATGATTGTATTCTAAGGGATATATCTTCTCTTTTATGTTTAATCAAAGCATTTTGCAAGGTTTGGGATCTTGGTTATGTTGAAAGATCACACGAGCAATATGTTATGATTTATATTTGTTGTAGAATGAGAAGAGAGCTTGATGATTTGGTGCTTTCGTACACAAGTGATCCTTATAATATCCTATTTGATCAAACCAAATCTAAATATTATGCACTTAACTCATTAGTCACCATTGTAGAGAAGTACCTAAAATTAGCCTAGGTAAATCTTGGAAATGAGTTTCATGAGGATGATGAACTTTCTCTTTCATCCCATCAACCACTTATACATAAGTTGCAAATCCGATCAATAAGCATGGTGATGAAAGCATTGGAGACCATGTTTCATTTCTTCATATAGAATATCTCCATGGTGAAAATTGTGGTGAAGATGCTATTGAAGATAATGTACTTCCTCTTGTTCAAGAACATTTTGATGACAACACACCCTTGTATGAGGAGGAAATTCAAGCTTCCACTACACCCTCCATTGGAGACAAGGGTTTGGTGAGTTATCCACCTTTTCAAATTTTCAAGAGATTACCTAAATTTTCAACCATATAGTGATAAAGATTCCAGAAAATGCTTGCATGACGTTTGATGTAGCCTCATTTTTGTTTCCAAAAACAAGGGGAGATCTCTTGCTTTCAATGAGATGACACCATTGTTTCATTAACTCTTTGATTTCACTTAGCTTTTTAATATTCTTGTTGTAGAGTATGGTAGGAAGAATAAGCTTGATGTTCATAAGCACTAGATTTCATTTATTCTCCCTTTGGAATTTTGTGCTCACACACTTATTTGTAGTGCCTCTTAAGAATGCTTAGTTAGATGGAAATTTTCAATTTTTTGTAATGAATTGGGATTGAAGACATTTTGTATTATGTGGAGGGGATGTGAATATTTTGATCCATTCCATCACTGACAACCAACCCTTTGATTCACCTTCTAGGTACAATAGATATTCTAGAGTTTTCTCATGCCCCATAAGGGAGTACAATGCCCATGTGGAGCTAGTTTCTACCCCCTAAAAATGTCGAGGTCATTTCACATTTTCATTGGCTTTCCTTTCTCACCAAGCACAAAAAAACATCCTTAGACTTCAGTGGAAATTACAATTAGTTGTGGAGGTTATGCACTTTATTCCATCTTTCTCGAGCACCATTCATCATCCAAGGTGTGGAGAAATATGGTTTTCTTGTTGGAGGATCTTCTAGAGTCACATTTCACCAAGAGATTTCATTTGGGTAGACTTGGAACATTTGAGGCATGGATACATGGATTGCATTACCTTTTTGTTGCATCATTGATGAAGATCCTTGTTCCAAAGGTTGAAACCAATGCTCGAGACCCATGGATAAAAGACTCTATAGAATATGAATGACCCCACTTCAAGAGGTGGTTGAAGCATGACATATGGTAAGAAAAAACCCAAAAGAGAAAAAAAATCCCTACAAGGGAGAAAGCTCGTAGTAAGGCATGTGGAAAAAAAAGAGCTAATGGAGGAATGTATTGCTTGAAATTGTGCCATGTGGCATTAGAAAGTATCTCTATGGTCAAAGAAGGTCTACTGGAGGCATTACACATGCTTCATCTACATCATGGACACAAAACGAGGAAATACATGACCTTAATGGGTGATTGCTTAAGCAAAAATAAGGTCAAATTCACTTGGAATGATAAATTTTGATGTTATATTTGATGATGATGCGGTCAACCCTAGTAGGAGGGGCTACAAATGAAATAAACATTAATTAATGAACATAACTTTAATTTATGTTTAGGTTGGTCCTAACCTAAAATCATAATTAAACATAACTTTAAGTTTTCATAGGTTTTCCCTAACCCAATGAAAAAAAGAGTATAAGTGCCACATCAAAGAAGAATTAGAATATTTTATGTTGAACACTCATTCGAAGAGAGGAAGAAGGTGCGCTAGGTTTTAGAGTGTTGTACATTTGGTTTGGATAGTTGGTTGTCATTGGTGGCAACCCTTGGAGAGTGATATTGGATATTGATTTCAACCCTTAGATATTGATGTCAACCCTTGGAGAGGTCCAAAGATGTTGGATAGTTGATATAGTTGGGTACATTTGATATAGTCTACATGTAGCCTCGAAGGTGTGGTTATGGTACCCAACATTGATTAAGGAACAAGGACATGAAGGAAAGTGTAAATGCAGCTAATACTATCATAGATGGATAGTACACATTGTTCCATTTTCGATGATATGTGGTATGCCACATGGTTCCTCATGGTTAGAGAGATATGACCTTGTGAAGTTGGAAGCCCAGAAGAATGGGAAAGAATCCCTAGTTGGATACAAGTCATTTAATGAAAGGTTCAAGTGGTTGTAACAAGAAAGTTCAAGAATCCCTAAAGTTAAGGAAAGAGGTCCTAATGTTAAGAAAAGAGGTTACTTAGAAAAAATATAAATACACCTCAAGCAATCTCTCATAAGAACATGATTTATACACACAAATTTATGGAATATCTATATAAGTGATCAAGTGATTATTATCTAAGGTAACCAAGGATATTTGAGGCATTTTTCAGAGGGAAGATGAAGTAAAGAATGTTGAAATTGCAAGGGAGGATGAAGTCTTGTGAAGATGTGTTCTAAGGTATGTTATTTACAAGTCATCTTATCATTTTCGCTATAACATGTTTTATAAAATGAGTCAAATAGAGAAATATGGAGTTTATTGATAAGACATATAAAGATAACTATGGTAGAAATTTCATCTTCTGGGTCATTTTATTTTGGGAGATAAACTCTATGGAAGATAGGGTTTTTGGCTAGTACCGAGACTAGTCTCAAACATGTGTTCCGGGTAAAACAATAATAACTTATTCATAGAATATCCAAATTTTGTGAGACCAAATTCATTGGATATGGTACAATCCATAGTATGTTTTTTTATATTTTCAAATCCAGATATTAAATATTCGACTCCTGGAATTCTATACAAGTTATCTCTCTAGAATAAGACAAAACTCAGAAGGGTCTACCATTTTTGCTATAACTCATTTTCAGGGATGTTCCAAGCACTGAAAATTGGAGGCATTGCATAGAAGAAATTGAATAATATTGGGTACAATTTTCAGACCTTTATTCTTTACAGGTACAAAGTTATGCTTGTTTAAAGTTAGGTTTTGTGACTAATCCAAAAACTAGTCCTATGAGACTAAGGTAAAGTTTGATGAAGATGTTATTCTCTTGTTGTTGAAGTTGAGGAAGGTCTGCAGGTCTGTGATCACATACACTAGGTCTATTATACAGTTACAGGTATGTTTATATGTAGGTTTTAAGGGTTACATTTTGATGATGTTATGGTGTATGGCATGTTTGAGACATATCATGAGTGACATGGTATATGGTTGATGCACATGGTTTGAGGAGCATCTTGGATATTGGGCACATTATTTGAGATAACTTTTTAGTATATGTATGAGGCAGTTGTTGGTGATCTATGTACATGCTTGGTACACATTTGGCACATATTCTTGGCATATGGTTGAGGCATTTCATTGATGATATCTTATGGTATGTAGTATATGACATGGTATATGGTTGAGGCACATTTCTTGGTACATGGTATGGTGTTGATGTACATGGTTGGTACATGGCATGGTGTTTATGTACATAGATTATGTAGATGGTTGATGTACATGGTTGGTAGATGGTTGATGTACATGGTTGGTACATGGTTGATGGTACATGTTGTGGTATAGGTTGATGGTATGTTGGTGATCTTGGTACATGCTTGGTAGAGGCATGTGTTGGTGATGTTGGAAATTTAGTTGTGAGGTGTCCTTGGTATATGATCCATGTGAGAGGATCTGGTTGAGTATCGGTGACAATGACAGGTTGGACAAGTTGATCAGTGACAGGTTGACGTGACAGGTTGGATACAGTAACAAGTTACAGTTTGATGTGACAGTGACAGTGACAATGACAATGACAGTGGCAGTGGCAGTGACAATGGAAATGAAAGTGGCAGTAAGAATTGGTCTACACTTATATTTCAGGGTGGTAGGACAAGAAAATGAAAGGGATTTGTAGCCTACTTCTATTTGGTGTTGAAGAATCAGGGAGTTGCATCTTCCTTCAAGTTGGATTCTGAGAATCAGGGGGTTGTAGCCTCCTTTTGGTTGGAGACAGAGAATTTAGGGAGTTGTAGCTTCCTTCAGGTTGGATCCTGAGAATAAGGGTTGGATCTCCTTCCAGTTACAATTGGAGAATTTGGAAGTTGGTGCTTCCTATGAATGGATTCTTGATATATATAAGAAAGAATTTAGTGGTTTTTTTCCATTTGTTTTTCCACGTAAATATTGTTGTATTGTGTATTTGATGAGATGATGTTGATGTGATGTTACTTATGATTATATTCTCATGATATATTGAATGCAATCATAGTTGATACATTGATGATAAACTGTTGAACATTGTTGATAAAGTGACAGAATATATATTGTGGTTAAAAGTGGTATAAAGTGCTCATACTGATTCACCCCCCCTTTTAGTATTCCAACATAGAGAAGCCTTGGGAGGTGCACCCTAGAATTAGGAACCTCCACATGGCACGTTGAAGATTGGTCAAACCCTAAAGGGGATTTATGGAGGAGTTCAAGGTAGAAGCTTATAAATAGAAGAGAATTTAAGTGGCTAGAGGCATGGTTGGAAGTGCGGGAATTCCCCTCCATGCTTAGTTGAAGATATTTTGGGAAGAAGAAGTGAAGGGGAATTTCAATGTGAGGTTCTTCGTCGTCTTTGTTTTGGGGGGGGGAGTTGATTTGATGGCTGGAAATTACTTATACAAATCTACTAATATAATCTTTGAAGAACGACAAGTTTTCTCACTAATTTTTTATTATTATAGATGTTCACTCTACTTTTGAGGGTCACCCTAGTATGTTCAAGAGATTAGTATGTTATAATTCTACTTTTTTATTGGTCATTTGATTTTTAAACCACTCATTACATTGAAGATGACCTTCCTTATAAATATTGTTTTAATACCTTTGTTAAGAAGTAGGCTTGTAAGTTCTATGTATTTTCTTACTACACCAATAGTAAATGTCACTTTCTCTCACTTGTGATATTCATATACTTGTGATCTAATTTAAAAATTGGTGTATGATTAACTTACTGGGGAGGTTTATGCAATGAGTTCCTCCTTCTCCCATGATATATATATTCAACCATTGCTTGGGTGCCCATTTTANCCTTGTTTGTGGGACAAGGAACCCCCTCTACGTAGTGATTTCACTACTTAGTCTATACCCTACCCCCCTCCAAATTTGAACCTATGACCTCCAAGGGGGAAACACATGCTCTTAACCATTAGGCCCACTCATGTTGTAGAACATATATATAACTAGGATTTTTATGGCCTTTTTTTGCTTTATGTTGTGTGTGTGTGTGTGTGTGCGCGTGTTTGTAACTAGGATTTTTGTGGCCTTTTTTGCTTTATATTGTGTGTGTGTGTGTGCACACGCACACACACACACAACATAAAGCAAAAAAAGGCCACAAAAATCCTAGTTTTCAAATTGTTTCACCTTAGGAAGCTACTTACCCTCGTGTATAACTCTTCTTTCAACCAATTTTAACATATGGTCACTTGAGAGGTTTTTTTCACTAATTTGTAATCCTAGGTGAACAAAGGTCATATTATTTTATTTTCTTTTGAGGACATTAATCCAAGCAACTATAGTAAAAATTTCCAATCCTGACCCATTTACTTAAAATAGATTGGGATGCAATGCTAGATTGTAAAATCAATTAAGTATGAAACTTGCCAGTGAGAGAATCAAGCAAAGTTAAGTACTCCCTATAATATTGTATATGATAAACAACCAATCCATTACATCTTATGCATAGCTTGCTCTTGTCTAAAACTCTGGTAGATTGGCATGACCGATTGATTGGTTGGAAAACTATTTTGAAACTACTATCCATGTTATAGAACAACTTAGTTGTGTGTACAGAACCCAAGGGACAATCTATTCAGCTAGAAAAGTAATCCCTTACTATCCACCGTAAACATAAGTATTTTCACACTACAGAAAGTGTTAGGGAATATTTATCCAGGTATAAGTGCTGCTCTTTTCTTGAATAAAAGTGCTCTAGAAAGCTATTGTCTCAAAGTTTCTCTTTGTTCCCTTCTCTTTTTAGCTTCAAAAGAGTGCCCTATGTTTTGGATCATATCCTGATTCAGATTTATGGTCCATAAATAATGCATGCTAGGCTCCAAGTGCATATGGTTGGGGGAGTGCAGCTATAGAAAATCCATTAGCAGAATTATTTCTGAATAAGTTTGAGGAGATTGGGTTGGTAGATGTGGAACCTATAAAATTGGTTCCCACGTAAAGGAATATGAGAATAAGAGATGCCAAGGTGGCAAAAAGGCTAGATAAATTCCTGGCCTCTGAATCTAATATGACAGAAAACGACAGACTTGGATCTAGGGTGGTGGTGGGTGGGGAGTCTAATCATTTCCCAATCATTCTTCAGCTTGTGAAACAAGGAGGCAAACCTCCTAGTCCATTTAAATTCAATTCAGCTTGGTTATAAAAGGAAGATTTTGTTCAGCTGGTCAAGTTAGAATGGAAATTCTATGATGCATCCTTAAGGGAGTCAACTAGTATCTAGTTAGCTTATAGATTTATGAGAATAAATAAAGATACGGTGTCATGGGCTCAATCCAATTATAGGAATGATGAACTAGCGTTAACTTCTATTGAAAACCAAATTTCTGAAATACATGCTCAGAATGTAGCAGGAATATCTGATGAGGCTACCAAAGTTAGTTTGAAGGCTTTGGAACAATCTAAAAGGAAATTGTTGAAGGATAGGGAATCCTTGTAAAGCCTCAAGAGCAGGGCTCTGTGGTGGGCCAAAGGTGATGAGAATACAAAGCATTTCCATGACTATGCCAATTATAGGAAAATATATATACCATTTGGGAAATGCAGAGAGGACGGTTCAATGGCCAGGAATTTCCGTGATATTGTTGAATTAGGGATGTCTCACTTTGAAGGGATTTATAAGGAATACAACAAAGCTAACTGAGCAAAAATTGTTAAGATGACTACTTACTTTCCTAGCTTTGGTAATGAGGAAGCAAATGGAAATCTGATGGAGGAAATTTCAAAGGAGTAATTAAAATTGATCCTAAACTCTTGTCGAAAGGACAAAATCCCGAGGCTGGATGGATGGAATGTAGAATTTTTCTTGGGCTTTTATGATTTTATAGAAGATGATCTAATTAGGGTAGTGGAGGAAACTAGATTTACAGGAAAGGTGTTGGGATCTTCCAATACAACCTTCCTTGTCTCAATTCCTAAGAAGGATAAACCATCATCTTTTGAGGAATTTAGGCCAACATCTTTTTGCAATTGCATTTACAAGATAATTGCAAAAATCATAGCATTGAGGGTTAAGAATATTTTTCCTAAACCCATATCCAAGGAACGATTTCGGTTTCTTCATGAAAACAAATCCATGATGCCATTGAGGTCACCCAAGTAGACCTGCATTCCATTAAAACCAGGAAGCACTCAGCAATTGTTCTAAGCTTGGACCTTTCAGAGGCTTGTGACAGGGTCAACTGGCTATATTCGAGATAAATGCTAATTCGCAATGGTTTCTGTGTACCCATAGTTAACTGGATCTGGGATCTCTGACCTCAATCTCTTTTGTAATATTAATTAATGGCTCAGCTTCTAGTTTCTTCAGGCTATCCAAAGGCCTTAGGCAGGGATGCCCTCCGTCTGCTCTACTCTTTCTGATCATATATGAGGGCCTTAGCAAGGCACTTATGGAGGCTAGAGGGGCAGAGGCACTAAAAGGCATCAAGTTGTTGATGTTTGTAGCATCGGACAGGTACTTCCAAATTGGTTTGAGTCTAACATGTGGAAGTCGTCATTAATACCTCTCGGAACTTTGGGAATTCACTTTAATTAAAGGAATTATTAAAGTGAATGTCATTCTATAATAAAGTGAGTTTAATTTAATGAAATGCTAAACTTATTAGCATTAGTAAATTAAATGAATCTTAGCCATTGATCTCAAGTGAAGTGAGATCTAATCTCAACCGTTAATCACTTTGGAGATTAGGGTTAGGGTAGAACTCAATATTATAAAAGGCAACCAAGGTGAGAAGAGAACACATTTCATTGGATCTCTATTGGAGTCAGTGACTCGTAGAGAGAGAGCAAAGAAGGACTTTTGCTCAAGGGTTGAATCACAAAGGACTCTGATTCAAAGAGATCTCAGCATAGGTGGAGAAGGACTTTCATCTAGAGATCAAGTCCAAAGGAGAAAAGAGGGCAAGAGGGCAACAACAGACAGATCTAGGCAACAAGACAATCGTAGGACAGATCTGGGCAACATGTACAAACGCAGATCGGGTCGTACAAGAGTTGCAGCGAGCGTCTTAAGCAAGTCGCAGGTATAGCAGGGTGCATACATACACGGGTCGTAGGTACAACAGAGTGCGTACATACGCGGGTCGCAGGTGCAGCAAGGCGCGTACACACGTGCTATACAAATCACAACAAATGCACACAATTTGTACAGGTCGTAGTTGCAGGGTCGTACAGCGACGGATAAAGTGTTGGGCAGCGGATTAGGCTGTCAAGTTTTGTTGTAACTTGTATTTTTTCCTCGGTGGGCCATTTTCCTAGTAAAGAAGCCCTTGTAAGCTTGGAGTCATTATTAATGAAAAGTTGATTTGACGAGCAGAATTTTTTGTGTTGTGTGTGATTTGTTTTCCAGTTTGCTTCTGTTGGTTTATCATTTCCATCCAATATATTTTATTCAGTGAGTTGTAATTTAATTTTCAGCAATGAAATCACAAGGTAATAATTTATCTAGGTGTTGGGGATTAAGATTTTCCAGCATGGTATCAAAGCTTGCACTCTAAGAGGGAGACAAATTTCAAGTTACACAACAGTTTACAGCAGCAACAATGGGTGTTTAAAGGACCAAACACAGATCCACAATAGTGTGCAGCAAATCTGTCAGATTTGCAAGGAGATCACAACAGATCTATAACCAATAGTTAGAATCGAAGGACGGATTTCTAGGAAACAGCCATACAACAACAGAACTTGTTTTTGTTGCAGGTGAGTCAGGGCGTACGCGTGTATCAAGAGCCCAGAGTGTGTACATATGCGAGTTACAGGAGTAGCAAAGCACATACATATGTGTGCAAAAGAAGCTCAGAACGCGTATACGTGTTGTATAGTGCAGCAGAACGCGTATATACACGTTGTACAAGTCATACAGGACGCATACAGGTCTGTATAGTGGCAGTTTCAGCAGAGGGTTATTTACATGGCAGTTGCTTTTGTTCAGATCTAGTAATGGCAGTAGCCAGTCTCAAGTTTTAAGACCAATTGGATGGAGCATCTAACTTTCTGTCTTGGAAGGCGAGGGTAACCTTGCTTTTCAAGGAACATGACCTTTGGGAGATTACAAAGAAGGTTGTTCCTACATCGATATATGCTGCAGAGAAGGCCGCTCTAGAGAAGAAGGACATCAAAGCCCAGAGAGTGATCTTGGACGTGATGAAGGATCATTTGATCCCTCACGTGGCAGAGAAGCAGTCGGCCAAAAAGATGTTCAAGGATCTAATGGATTTTCTCCAAAGTGACAACTTGAACAGGAAAATGGTCTTGAGAAACAAGCTCAGATCCATCTAGATGTCCAGATCCGACAATGTTACCAGTTACTTCATGAGGATCACTCAGACACGTGATCAACTTGCAGCCATTGGGGAGAAAGTGGATGACGTGGAACTCATAAGTGTGGCACTGAAATGGTTTTCCCAAGTCATGGGAACCATTTGTCAAGGGAATCTGTGCTCGAGAGAAACTTCCCAATTGGGAGAGGCTTTGGGATGATTGCATATAGGAAGAATCTCGGGAGGAGTCTAAAGCCAACAAGCAAGAAGATGGAGAGGAGAACCTGGTTTTGGTCAGTCGAACCAAGAAGAGCAAAGGAAAGGGTTCCAAGGGTAACAGTGAGGGGACAACCTCACATTCGAGTAAGGACTTGAGTAAAATCAAGTGCTTCACGTGCCACGAGACTGGGCACTATGCATCACAATGTCCGGAGAAGAAGAAGGAGCAAGGGAAGACGTAGACAACAGAGACAACTAGATGAGTTTGCAGCAAAGTTTGAGAAGGACTTCTCACTGGTCTCCTGCCACTCTACCAGCCACAACACAAGGAGTGCTTGGTACTTGGACAGTGGTGCATCTCATCATATGACAGAAGCACGAGAATTATTCAGCAGTTTGATAGAGGAATCAAGGACCCATGTGGAGCTTGGTGACGATGCCAAGTATGCAGTGAAGGGGGAGGGAACTATCATGTTTCACCTTGAGTCGGGAGGTTCTTTGGAGACCGAGGATGCGCTTTATGTACCAGAACTGAAGAATAATTTGCTCCCAGTCTCAATTTTGAAGGACAGGGGTTTTGTCGTCATGTTCAAGAAAGAGCAATTATTCATACGTCCAAAGGGAGCTATCCATAACATAACAATGAGCATTGGGATTAGAGAGGGAAAGTAACACAGGTTACAAGGCAAGCCTGTTCATAGGTCTGTAACATACAAAATATATATAAATATTACATAATAAAACAATAATAATTAATGGTTAATTAATGAAAGGACAAGAGACATACATATTCACCTCATGGCCAATCAATGCTTATATGTATACCGCCACAAGGGTCATTGTAGTCATCTCATATATTATTCATACTTATTCAAATATATTTTCTATCCTTAATGGATTATTGTGTACTATCCTATTTATATTGGATATTTTCTGTATGAACAACCTTTATTCATCAAATTGGTATCAAAGCCCTTTTCTCGGGCACTTCTGCTAATCCGGCCTTTGGCCATTTTCCTTATCAAATTTTGTCTGGCCCAGCCTTTGGCCATTTTCCTTATCAAATTTTGTCTGGCCCAGCCTTTGGCCACACCCCATTATTCAGAGTTCTCTGAACTCCGACCTTTGACCAAAATCAAGCATTTGGCTATTAAAAATTCAGAATTCTATTGAAAAAAGAGTTACTACGCTGCAAGAAAATTTGAAGAAAGAAATACGATGATGCAAAGAAATTAAAGAATCTGTTAGAATTAGCACAGCAAAGCAAAACAAAAGTGTCTTTTTATTTTTTCAGTTAGGATAACAACTAGATCTGATATTCAGAAAACAAGTCTGCACTACTGAACAGAGAAAACACATATGTGTGCTCAGATCTAAATAGTTTAATATAGTTAAAAAGTAGATCTAATAGATCTGATCTACAATGCTGGAATAAATATTAAACAGATCTATAGATCTAAGCTCAAAATGAAAACACAATCTGATCATGAGTAGTGAACCACAACTTCAGAAACAAAGAGTAAGAATAAAGTCTAGTTCTGATAATATTCCCTGCTGATACATAAATCTAGATATCTCTAAACAAAAACTCAAAGTACAATCCAGATCTGAAAACTGAGTAGATAACTTACCTTGCCCTGAAGACTTACCTCTGAAGAGGTCACAGCCACAC
>SNQJ01S0071120.1:3341-20216 GCA_010110895.2 Picea sitchensis
TAATATCAAACTGTTTTACATAATCTGGGAGATATCCCAAAATCAACTAAACTAGGAAACTAAAATGCAAGTGAAATATTTGAAATATCCCCTAATTGCTCATCATATCCACTGCAATTTCGAATTCATCTGCAATAGACCAAGAATATCAAGTTAGAAAGATATTTCAGTAACAAAACAATAAAAATCCAATCTAACAGACTTAGCTACAGAATCATCTGATTCTGTAGCTGGTCTAAAATAGAATACAGGATCAGAATATAAATCAAATCTCTTTAAAATAATCCAATCCAATTTTCTTTTAATAAACATTCAAAATGAATCACTAATGGTTCAAATGAGTTTATCATTTAAATTAAACAAAATCAACAGTGATTCAATCGTAAACAGAGGTAGGATACTTTGTTTTTTCTTTGACCATAGAATCGGGTCAAACAGTAACAGAACTGTTTCAATTCAAATGAAATTAATAGTGAATCATATCGTATGAGATACGATCTAATCCTACACAATCATAATCCAATTATTATGGCCATAACAATGTATCATAAGATTCATGTTGTTTCAATCAAATACAAACATGGAAAGACCGTTACGATTATGGTCAAATAAAACATTCATAACAACATCAACCAAATTTCGCCATGGATTTCAATCGCTGAGTGTCACACAGTCAACAGACAGGATCAATGAATAGTAATCTCAACCATCATCAGATCGACAGAGGTGATAATCGTAAACTGGGCAACAATCGAAACAAATCGTGACTGGGTTAAATATAGAAACAAATCGTGATCTTGGATAAAATCACTTTCGCTCCTCAAATCAAATTTAAACATTATATTCAGTATGAATTGGACTGATCATATGGTGGAGAAAACCAACGCGATTCAACAGGTTGGGTACAACTGTTGCGATTCGTATCAATTCACGATTTGGATGGACATAAAACATAATCATATTAAACATGATCCAAACTGTATCCGAGCTGGCTGAAAGTCATATGTAAATAAAACCGAAACAGTTGACCATTATTACCGATCATATCATATACATCATAACCAATTCGAATCGAAACTTGATTGCGTTCAAAATTGAAATACGAGAAACAGCTTGTGTTTACAAAAGATAGAAACGATTTCAATTAGCAACAGAGTATCCAATTTAAGACAAATCAAAACAATCAAATCCATACCACGATCAATCGAATCGAATACAATCCAATCAAAGCTAAACTGGGAAAACGCAATTCGATTAATCAAAATAAAACTATGTACACAATGCATATAGTATGACAGAGTAAATCCAAACTGTAAACAGAGCTATGAGTTTGTTATATAAACATGTGATAGACATACCAGTGAGGCTTCTCGAGCTATGCCAATTTTGAATTCACGACTGTTGTAGTTGACTCCACATTCTTAAACAAAATAGAACCTGTTGTCCTCTGTTTCTTGTCAGTGGCTTGCAATTCAGCCTTTTGACTGGTAAGTCGTGCAACTTGATCCTCCAGAGAATGAATTATGGACTGTAGCATTGGCACATCAAGATAATACCTTTCTAACCATGAGCCGCATTGATCACAGGGTAGCGTTGTAGGTTGAGGTAGAGCAGGAGAGGGTTTTGATGAAGGACCGGGGTTTGGACGAGGCAGCTTAATGCCAGGGTAATTAGGGTCATTTTGCAAGCAAGGTGGTAGGTTTGACACAAAATCAAACGAGGGTTTGGCACAAAGACCTTCCGAATAGGGATACTCACTTGCCAAAAAACGTTCAACCTCTTAATCAGAGTCCTCGCTCAACACGATAGGGTTAGGATTGACAGAGGGCTTCGGCTTGTTCCTCGTCATGCAAGAGATTAGACGGGCAGTCTTTTTGCCTTTGGAATTCGCAGCAGGTTTGGCTTTAGACCTTTTAGCCACAGGCTTAACAGTTTCGTCATCTTTGGTCACAAAGTGGGGTAGGTCGATAGGTGAGTCGGGTAAAGGTTTAGGTAACAACATATTGTAGGGTACCGGGGGTACAATCTTTCCCTCACTCACCACAGGTTTGTCAACCTGTGGAGGGTTCGAATCCTCAAAAAAATTGCGAGCAAGGAAATCATTCCAACAGTCTCCGCGTAACCCCAAATGATAAACAACAATCACTTTAATCAACCCATAGTGAAAAAGGTTGATGTCAGCCTGGTTCCTTTTGTATCTCTTAGACATTTTAAACAGGCTTCTATGNAGGTAATAAGGCATATTAAGCTCATAGCCCATGAAAACCATAAGCAAACGAAGGTGGTGTAAGAAAACAAAACCATACCGACCCTCGCAGGTGATAAATTGTTTGATTATCATCAACAAATCGTGCCAACGTTGCTTGAACATGTTCGCGGGCAAACCTTTGTCACAGGAGCTAACCTTACGAGACTGGAAGAGCAGTGTCCACGGGACCTCTTCCACTTTGCAATTTTTGGACCATCGTTGTCCAGTGGCAGGCAGACCCGTAGATAAACTGAGAAATGGCTCGTTAATTTCCAATTGGACATCCCCGACCTTGGCTCGACAGCCATCAAAGGTCAATGCGAATTGTCGAGCCACGCAGGGATTAAAACCATCAAACTTTTGTATGAACGGGAGCCATCCAAATTCCTCAAGGTCGCTGTGAGCACTGTCGAACATCAACAGAGCCTGGCTACCGTTCGGTTCATCCCTCACGACTGGAGCCATGGTGCGAGTGCATGGTAAGGGTTTGGGTTGAAAACAACAACACACAGGAGCAAAGTCACTTGGGTTAACAACTATGAACGATCAAAGGGGAAGCATTTATGTGCGCGTGCAAAGGTGGTGGGATTATTCACCGCCATGCAAAGCAGTAATGACAAAGTACAACCTCTGTTCAATCAATCATAACATAGTTCAAATCATATTGGTCGGCCAACCCAAAAATCAAACGGTGGATGACATACCAATGCGCCATTGTATTATTTCAAACCACGAATGTTCAATGTGAAATCAAACCCAAAAGTTAAATATGTGCCATCGTATGAGTGTGTAATCAAACGTTCATAACACATTGTGACAATCGATTTCATAACAKTTGACAAKCCAAGAGTTTATAATCATAAGGATCACATCATGTAAGAAACAAAATAAACCATGACCTCTATGCAATCGGATGACTAGGCAAGTCTCAAACAATATAAATCTATATGCTCAATGCCTTACCAGTTTAAGTTATGCGACCAAAAATGTCCAAATAGGCATAGTTTGAAAATTCATTTAACCACACAAAAATAAACCAAAGGTGAGTGTCTTTCAGGATATCAATGAGAAGATCATGACAGTTTAAATGACGATGAAGGAGTTTTCATGCTTACAGTCGTGAAAACTAAATGGAGACCAATTTGCAAATGTCGTAAGGGATGAAAAATATCGTCTATTTGTAAAATGTGATAGTAATTTGAAGTTCAGAAGTCATAGGTGTAGGCAGCTTATAGGGCAATGGAAAAAATTGAATTGGCTGCCAACAAGTGGCAGGTCCCAGTTTAGAAAATTGGGGCCTGAAACCTTCTAGAGTCATTTTGAGGCATTAAATGGTTTTTTGGGGGGTTTTGGTTTCCAAAACATATTCACACCCCCTTTAATTTTTTCTACACTTTGATACCTTTCCAACGGTGCAAATTGTGCATCAATCGGAGCTTGTATGCAAAAGTTATGTCTATCGCAAGTTGAGCTACCGTGTTGACCACCATGGTATGAGAGGATGCCACGTCATCCCCTGTTACTCATTCATATGGGGCTAGCTACTTATATAATTTCAAGAAGATTCTATAAGGTTCAAAACCCTACCACAATTGAGGGTTGAGGAATTAAAAAACCTACCCCTAGATGGCTATCAGGCTATGTTAAATACCAGGCCACTAGGAGGAGAAGGGGTTACATTCAATGTTATTCTATTTTGTTCCATATTAGAACAAAACAACTAGGAGTGGGAAATTAGAGAGAATAATAGAGCGGGTTAATTTTCTATAGCAACCTAATAGGCCATAGGTCTCAGGTAACTCCATAGAGAGTGTCTTATCCTTTATACTTGCATTATTCCATACCAGAGAAAAGATATCAGAGTAGTCTCACCTTCTAGCTGGCTTTTTTCCTGTAAGGGTTTCCTAGAGAAAATATTTGTGTTATCTTGTGGATGGTGTGTGATTGAACTTTTTTGTTCTCTATTTTCTGCATTTTTTTCTATTTCATGCATAAGCAGAAAATCAGTAACTAAATATTCTAGAATCTAAAGGAATTTGACCTTCATAGTGTAGATTATAGTTTTATTTATAAGATTTGTTGTGATGAACTTTTCCAGTGGAATATCCACAATAGATTACAGATCAAATATCCACGACAATTTACGTATTAGAAAGGATTAAACTAGGGGAGGGGTGACTAAAGGGGATGATAGGGCTGAAGATTCTAGGATAGAGAGAGTTTCCTAATGATTAGATGAGGGAGGAGGTTTTCCAAAGGCTACAAAGGACAAATGAGGGGGTTTCAAAATTATCGGTGTGGAGGTTTGATTGGATTTGACTAATTTTCATTGGTCATGAGCTTCAAAAGGTTATCCAAGGAGAGAGTAACGACCTTTTGGAGGTGATGACGTTTTGGAGGCCTTTCTCCAAGTCCACCTCAACACAGGTTTGCGCATAGATGATCAACCCTTTTAGATTTGACTCGTCTATATATGGCCTCCGAAAAATTGTAATTCCAACAGTGAAGAGGGAGATGGGGGTAGCCTAACCTAGACAGGGACTACTAAGGTCATATTAACATCTAGATCAAAATATAATATCCACCTATTTAAATACAATTCCATTGGGCACATCAAGTGGGGACCATTTTTGAAGATAAAGTTCGTGTCCTCTTTGAAATCAAACAAGAAGGCATAGAATTCCCTTCCATAGAGGAAATGAGAGAGATTTCCTTTGATTAAGGGCATCCAATACTTTGAAACCCATTGGTCTATGGTTTATGGGAAAGGCCATAAACTAGTGAATTTCTTAACCAAGGCACGCTCTAGCAAGGAAACTTGTTTCAATATTGGAGTTGAAGGAGGTAGTGTTACATTAGGGATTCCATACTCTTCACAACACTTGAAGGAGGAGATTTCTTTCCAAATTTATTCATCAAGGAGACTGCATAATGGAAGACAATAACTTCTATGGAGAAGGGAGGGGGAGTTGCATTGCTCCCCTCCCTTGAATCCATGGCGAAAGGGACAAACAAGGGAAAGAATCAAGGCAATGGTAACTAGAGCTAAAGGCACAAGTTATCTTAAGTGTTCCACAACGATGTTTACTTACATGTATCAATTGCGACTTATTTTGTGTCCACATGTGATAGGCCATTGTTACCTCTAAATGGAAATCAAACCAGTCAAAGACTTGATGATAATGTATTAGAGATTGATTTGGAATTGGAATTTAGATATGTTGCTCTCATTCTATGACCTTAAAGAATATGATCATGTATATTCCTCTCATTCCACGGATGCATAAACATGTTGACATATATGATATAATGATAGTAGAAAAAATAATAGACATGGAAGAAGCAACTTTAGTGACTCTCCACTTGTCTTTTTCAATTGGGAAATTTTTTTTATTCAAACTTTCACAATGAATAATTACTTGGTTTGATTGTATTATATAGACTTAGTCTTCTTACACTTTGTTGTATCCATTTACCCATGTCTCGTTTGAGTTGGGATGGGAAAGTTGCAATATTTTGTTGTACATTCTAAAATTTATTTGGTCTTTGAACTCTACTAAACTAATTTGTTGTAACTTGCTTGATAAAAAATTTAGTATTAGTAGGTCAAATATTTGTTTTGGGGTCAGTAAATTGAAAAGTATAGTCGGAACTTGAAACTTCAAATATCAATTTGTATATATGAAATATTTATTAATGATTTGTGGAATTAGAAGAATTTTATAATAAATTAATCGTAACAAAAATGCATGCTTTAAAGCCAGGTAATATGTGTTTTTTTAATTATTATAATAATATAATTTTGGCCCGAAAGTAATTGGAATGTTGTGACATATTAGACGCACTTACTGTTATAACCCTAAAATGCACCACACAGGCTTACCTGGCATCAGGCCAACTCATGTCTCTTCCTTTCCAAAACCATGCTGAATAAAACCTTGAAAAAACACTTAAATCAAGCAACCTGTGCCCTAACCTCTCACTGGGCGCGTTGGACTGCTTGCTGGCCTTCTACTGCACGCGGTGGAACGCGGGCTAGCCCACTATAGCCCGCGTTTACCTAACAAAGAAAAAAATCAGGAAAGTTTCCGCTGGAACGTAAAGCTTTGGGTCAGTTAACTGGAACTCCCAGCCATGCATGGCCGAGAGTTTGTCTAAAACCCTAGCTCCTTCTAGCCTATAAAAGAAGGGGTAGGGGTACTATTCAAAGGAGGAAAAATCATAGCGAAGAAACTCTGCCCAATTGCCATCCATTTTGTCCCAACCCTTTAGCGTTTCCTCAAGCTTTAGGAGAATTCAAGCAAAGCAGTTGGAGGACAAAGAAGAGGAGGAGCCCAGGATCAGGATCGAGAAACGGTGGTCGGTCTCAAAAATCATTGTAAGTTGGTTAATATTGAGATCAATAAAAAGATACTTTTCCCATCCCAAATACATGGGTCTTATATGTTTTATGTGATTTGTGTTTAATCTCTAACCCCCTAGTAGAACAATAGAATGCATGCATAGTTTTGTCTTGATTGCAGGATCGCTTTGTGGAAGGAGCAGCAGCAGCAAGGAGATAAAGCTCAACGGAGGAGCTACACCAACCGTCGATAAAAAGGTTAGTTAGTTCTTCCCTTGTTTGCTTGAGGAAAAGGGTTTTAGATTCGGGAATTAGAAGGTTAAAAGTAGCTTATGAAGGGGCATGAGACCCTGCATACAAGTTTAAGCTCTAGCTTGTTAGTCAAGTAGGGTGAAGTACTCCTACAAGCAGTGGCGGCTCAGCAGGATATTTCACTCTTAGGGTTTCCATATTTCATTAAAGGTTTTGGTTAGTTCAAAGAAGTTTAGTCTATATTTTCTTTGTTTATTTTTATTTACATTAGGTCCAATGCTAGCGAGGGAACACAGTTATCAATAGGTTTTTCCTTGGTACGGCTGACATTTATTCTCCGGGACCTACAGAGGAAATTATCCATGACTGCGAAGCCACATACCCGTGGGTAACCAGCGCTAACCAACCTTCTGAAACCAGCGTTGGGCTGTTGTAGTGGTTTCAATGGCGATAATAGAGCCAAGAAGCTTAAGAAGGTCCCCTCTTCCCCTGTCAGTAGTTTGTCTTCTCAGGGGGCTTTATGGATAATGTCTGGGTTTTGATTTGTTTATTGTCTTGCTTTTAGTCCGCCTTATTGTTTTGGTTGTTCTTTGCATTTTATTTTCTTTTTGCAACTTTTCCTTTTACGTGAAATTGAAACGTAAACCTTTGGAACTGAAGTTGTGTCTGAAGCCTCTTTCGATTAATTTTGTGTTTGATTTTTCTCATATTTTATACCGCGTGGGTTGATTAGGTCCCGAGCATGGTACCCAGCGTCATTATAGCTCCCGTACGGCGGTTGAGCGGCTGCGATGTTGTCGGTAATGATCCTTGGGCACATGCAGTTACCCTTTCAACCCTAGGTGGTGATCATCCCCTCTGTGGTGAGGTGCTCGCGGAGTGCGGGCTTCGCGTTAATGAGGTTAGACCATAGCACATGTTTGTTGAATTGATGTTTTTGATAGAAAAGACAAGAAAAAAATATTTGTTTTGGGTTTAGCTGAGTGTTAGAATTGGTGTTGTTTATATTGTTTTTCTGCAATTTTTGTGCTCTTTCGATTATGTTCACGATCTGCACTTTAAGCTAGAGTTTTCTTTTCATTCTTTTTGTTTTGTTCTTGTCAACATTTTCCTTCTTGTGATATTTTACAGCGAAATAAAAAACAATTTCTTGCCATTTTCTTCTTGGTTTGAAGATTGTGTTGTTGCATCATTAGCTAGGAAAGAGGGGTCTTTTTGCATAAGTTCTTGTGGTGCATTTAGGGTATAAATTAGCTACAGCGGTCACGAGGTGAAAGGATTCTCACTTGACTAAATATTTAGTAAATTTGAAAAAGAAATGAAGTCTTTCATTGAAAAGTTACTGGTTTACATTTTAGTAAAAGTTTTTTTTCACGCATTTTGTTCATTTTACCTTTGAGTATTGCACACACGCAATGGGTTTCACTTCATTTTACTTGACTAAAAATCCCATTAAAAGAAACAATTAAAATCAAATCAGACTTTTTTTTGTAGGGTGCATACACTAGCTTCAGAATGACCCTTGGGGCGGTTGGAGAGTAAATTCTCGAAGGCCACCCAAACCAAACATTGGAGTGTCCAATAGGGAGTGGAGTCAGGTTCTGAGAAGAAGTTTATTGGGACCCCCTCTAACAGGGGCTGAGCAGAATTAAGGAAGAATAAGAGTAAACCTCCAAAAGCTGGGCCGGCGTTATTAGGTTCTATATAGAGGTTGTTAAAGGGATTAGTAGTTTTCATTTTGCCATGTGGGGCTTATGGGTCGAATCCCGAACGAGGTCTGATTGTGCTGGATTTCTCGGTACACTTAGCGGGGTTTGAAGACTTGATACCACTCATTATGGTCTGCATTTGCCGGTACATGATGATTGTTCGCGATGTTGGCAAACTAGTTATATCTTTTCTAGGGACGCGGTGTGCGAGGGTATCTGGAAGTGGTACCCTAGGGCGGACAATAGGATAGCAGCTGCAGTATACCGGAGGAGTGCCAATGTTCGAGTTTCACTTGCAGCAGTAAGTTAACATACGAAGGTGTTGGTTGTTGTGAAACTATTCTTCCAGCCTTGGTTTGGTGCTTGTGATTCTAAACTTCCTAGGGGCTTTATTTTTAGTGTGTGTTGATTTGTTGTTTGTTTTGTGTACAGGAATACCTTGGTGTGTCATGAATATTCTCCTGCGATTGGAGTTGTTCAGGTAGGTCCGCGAAGGTTTTACGAACACAGTGGAATTATCTTGGAACCGCAGCCACCATTAGTAGGAAACTGAACCATCAAAGGGTCTTCCGAAGCAACAGGGGCTTTTAATTTAAAACAATACCGGAGGAATCAGCTATGAAAATATTAGTAGCGATTGAAACCCCCAAATAGCCGATACTTGGTACGAACATTGTGTGCCAATTCAATTTCTGGCTTGTGGAGTGCCTAACGATTATGGAACAAGTCACTCTCCTAAAATTCTTCCATTCCTATCCCTATTGTTACCACAGGAGAAGCATATCCTAACTTTGCTTTTGTCGACGGTCGGATACCACGGGTCGGTACGCCTTCACGTCGCACGGTGGACCGACCCCATCTATCGCGGTGGCCACACCTCCTTTCACACCTGGTGCGACAGGCTCTCTGTTCTCGTATGGTATGCCTAGTTTGGGTACGAGTCCTGCACTCACTTCTTTCACTTTACAGACTTTGGGTCTACGGGCGGGGAGCTCTAATTCTCCTCTGCAGGGTCAACTTGGTGGAATTCCTGTCCCTTTCAATGAATTTCCTCATGCTGGAGGTCATAATCCTCCTTCGTCCCCTTAAACTTGGTGGATGCATGATGGATCCAAGGCGGTACCACAAAGAACCGCTTTTGGGCCCAGGAGTCAAGGAATACATAGGCTTCGGTAGGTAGGTTAGATCATGGATTTGTTTGGAGCGGGGCGTTTGAGTATCTTTACTTCGCATCGTTTCTTTCCATATGGGGCACACCTATTTTTGGGCGGTTCACGTTACGTACGAGGTACTATTCTGCGCCGGGCACCTCTGGGACTTGGAACTTCGGCCTGGGGATCCGTTCCATCCCTACTGATAATACGTTACGGGTAACTCTTTCCCACATCCATTGGAATCCGGACGGACCTATGCCTCTTCATCCGGATAGGTATGGGTCAATCCGAATCCCCAAAGTCATAAGCGCAATGAATGCCCAACATCTATGTCTTTCATGGGAATGCGATAATGATATCTCCCTCGGATAAAACCATACTGCTGAGTGGACCGCGGTTTCTACCACCGCAAAACCGGGCCCGATGGTCAAACTTTCACAACGACACAGTGCTAGTCAACTCGGGACCTTTATCCCTGGCGCTATCCGGTGCTTGACCTAAACTGCCATTCTCGGCGGCGTTACACTTGCAGTTGGCGTGGTTGTTAAATCAGTCTATCTGTCACGATCCCGTTGGCCTCCTATGCCAACAAAAGTTGCCTTGGACATCAAAGTTTGGGAGATGAAGCCTACCCGAAGATCTGGGTGATCGCGTGACCACTTTCCACTTGTGGTGCTCATCTAACTCACTCAAATATGACTCCGTCCAGTTGCGGTGACAGCTCATTGGGAGTGATACGAAATGGTACATAGAGCTTGAGCGATCCGATATTCTTCTTCGATTGACGGCGATGGCCTTCCTTAACCATTTCCGATTACACCACATGATATCGGTAGAGCCGCGAGTTGCCTAGCCAATTCGAAGCGGGCATTGTTGAGGACCATATCTGGGATAATGACCGAGAATGGCAGCGCCGAAAGATCTTAATCAAGGTACCGTCCACGTATTCTGCTAGGTGGTTCCCTTAAGTCTTTAGTTCATGATTATCCAAAGGCGTATAGCAGGGTTTCTCAGAAGATGCCATCATGAGGATCAACGAGTTTGAGCTTATCTATTCTCGATCTGGTCTTGTACAACATCCTGTCGGATGCACCACAGTCAATACTAGATAAAACCGGGCGGAAATTGTTATATGCCGATAGTATGGTTATTTGGCACAAACTAAGCTCGTTGAGCAATTGACGAAACAATTGCAAAATTTATCCATACAACACACACCGACCAACCAAACTACTTCTTTGGTTTCTCCTCCTACTCAAACGTCGGATGTACACAATGTGCAATTGAAAACTCCCAAGGCTAACCAGTAGACTGATGGAAAGAAGAAACAAAATAAGAAGGGTAAGGATGATAAGAAACCTATTGATAATGTTGGTGGGGGAAATATTGAGAAATGGAAGGTGAGGTATTTGTGCAACTTGTGTGTGGAAGAGCACCTGACCCATGTTTGTCCTCGACTTGCAGGGCCCAGAATTTTGTCACACAGAAACATCAAGCCGTGTTGACTAACCCTTTTCAGCATGGGCAAAATTTAACTCAGCCTCTGCCGAGTGAAGACGTACATGAAACTGCCTCCCCAAACAATTCATCGCGCTGACGTATATATGGTAAAAGTGATACTTTCGCAGAATAGAGATCGCGATTATAACCGTAAGTGCTCACGAGGAACAAAGAAATTCGAGAGATCCCATCTCTTCCTCTGATTGAAGGCGTTGGGTGAAACAATGAAGCGCATTCCAAAAGGTGAATTCAAGAGGGCTTCTCGCGAAATCAGCGCGGAACCGCCAGACGCTATACGTGGTGGAAGATTTATCTAAACCCAGTACTATATATACGCTGGAGGTCCTCAGATTGCCTTTATACTTCAGGAGGAAGCCATTAGCGCTTTGGGCTCTACGAGACTTGGCAGACACCGGTATGTTAGATCACGAATGACTTGAAACCTGCGTTTGCCTTACCGTGAGTGTTTTGGGATAGTGGTGGCTCATCCCGCGAGAGCTTTCACGCGGAATATCTTCCCCATACGGTGGTAGAGCGAGGCGGCGCTTGACTTGCATTATATGCCGTTAGCATCGCACGGAAATCCGGTGGCCAGCTTGAGTTGTCTCCGTCACCTACTCTCTCCTCCATTGCGTTGATGGTGCGTTCTTTTCCATTGCCTTGGCGTCTATTCCTTCTTTCACCGATGCAGGTTAGGGAAGACCGTTAATGGCGTCGAGCAGAGGTAGTTGATTCACCCATCGACTACAATCTATTATTAGATGCGTAGTAGGGACTTACGCCAATGCAAGCGGTGAGGATTTGTTACACAATCTTACGAGTCCTGTTTCCACATGAAGGGTGTCGGATGAGTGACTATTGATGGAGTTGTCCTTCTCTGGGCCGACCCAACCTTGGGGCATCCGGTTCCCTTAAAGATAATCCTCAGAAGCCCGGTGTGGTAACACTTAGAATTTGGTTTGTATGCTATCTTGATGGAATCACCTTATACACCTCCTCGAAGGCGATATCAAGTTTGCCATGAACGCACAAAGGCGATATTTCCATGTTTAAATCGTTTTTACACGACCGCTGGATCCATGGACTCTTCCTTCCCATGTCGTACGATGGATGAGACGGGAACAGGCATGGCGCTGCCCGTAATGCGGCGGTTGATAAGCGTACTCTTTGGTCCAGGCAAACTTAGGTTACTCGATCTATTCCCTGAAGTTGGATCACTCCCTCGAGGCCTATCACGAACCGGGGTTTCTCTTAACGATATATCGATTACGTTAGATTTGGTCACGCCTTTAATGAAGCTATAATCGAGGAAACAATGGCCCGAGTGGACAAACCAGGGAAGATCTTCATCCGCAGTCCTTTCTTCCTCCAGGAGTTACCGGGTGAAGCGGAGAATTCACTATCACCATGATGGGAAATCAACCTTGTCCCATTAACCTCTGCTTCTGAGGGATATTTATGTTGAGGGAAACATGGCGACTATCACTGAAGCAATGCCTATCAATATCTCTGAAACGATGGTAAAGAAAATGTCTTGATGAAGACTGATTGCTCCCAGAAGAAGATTCAGATTACCGGATCTTTTCAAAAGAATTGGCGATGTTTTGCGATCTTCTGGCGATACCCGACATCAACCCACAAAGCGTCGATCACGGAATTTGTTGTTTTTTCAAACTCACTTTGAGACCCAAAATAAACATCCAACGAGACTATATTCATGCTTTTCAATCTTGTCTAGAATAACTGAGAAAAATATCCCCCTAGAGTCTTCTTTAAACACTTTTCAGACTCTCTAAAATTGAAAAGATTGTCAGTGACCTTGTTTCTTCACACTTTCTAAAATGGTCCAGAAGAGCGTTCCCTTCGCGGTCTTCTTTTAAGACCTTTTTAGACCCTCTAAAATGAAAAGATTAGGCGATCATTGTGACCCTTCCACCTGGATTAAGCGAAATTTGAAGTCCGTCGTCGGTGATGGTTGCACCGGTCCGGACGGTCAAGCTAATGCTGAGAAGACAAAGTTACATATACTTCAATTCCAATTCTTTGGAAGAGTATCCTCGGGTATAATTTTATTCCTTTTTGATTTGGGGACTAAATTTATGAAAAGGGAACCCCGGAGTCCATAGTTAAGCTCTTTTGGGACTCCCTAAAATTGAAAATTGCCAAAGTGACATATTCTTTCGCACTCGTTAGTTGAGAAGAACATTCTAACCAGGAGTCCATGGATGTAAGCTTTGGACTCATAAAATTGAAAAAATAGTAAGTGATCTTGTCCTTTTCACTCGTTAAAATGGTTTGAATTGGCGATCAGTGGGATGCCTAGTTACCTTTTCGGTCATTCGACTATTATGTGAAAAATTGTGATACCAAGGTTTCCTTTTATGCTTTTAGGAGACTCTCTAAACGAAAAATCATGAGAGCTTCCCTTCTCACGGGCTCGTTCTATCAGCATACTGCATCCTTTGCCATCGACTAAATAGCAGTTTGTTTGTGTAACGCCTTTGGTTAACTGGAGGGATTTTTTTCCACGGTGTGTTTCCTAGAACAATCAGTCTTGTCCGCCATTGTATGATCTTGTATGTTTACAGGTATGCTTTCGTTCTTCCAACGTAGCGTAATATTCCCTTTTATTCTTTTTAAAATGTCAAAAGAACAAAAAATAAAATATACCCCAAAAGGAGTAAGGGAAAAACGTACCTTTTATTGGCGACATTAACAGGAGCCCTTGGATGAAGCACATATGCAGTTCACATCGAAATTGGGATGAATACGACCTTAGGAAGCTTTGCTTCATATATTGAGTTGTGTCCCTCCCTTGGTTGGTTACTCTTCCAAACATGGAGAGTTGCATTGCCTCTGCCCATTAGATTTATGATTAACGGATATGATGCGAGTCTTGTCTTGTCGTCTTGTCAATCGGGGAAATTTGTTATGGCACGATTAAAACCCTTTCGCAATAATGATATAACGTAAAATTTTATATGACCATCTGAACTTCCAATCAGAGTCGAAAGTCAATGAAGCCCAACCGGATCCGATCATCCAAAACATCAGGTCCATGGCTTGACAAAATTAAAATTAGAGACCTAAATTGATCGCGTCCGGTACACTCATATTACATCCTACCTGAGTTTTGAAGATTTTGAAAATGTTATACGAGCTACGGAGAATGCGATAGCGGAATGCGTGTTTCGAGGAGATGGATACTTTCTATGTATATCTTTGATTTAGGGATATGGCTTCCAGATATTGTATTGTTTGTGGCTACTCTTTATAAGTTATTTGACATGGATCTCTAATGTATTTGATTGGTAGCCATGGTTCCTATTTATCCCGAGCATGGGTACCCTTCGGTGAGAACGATACAATGGCTAGTACTGCGGGCAGCGTTACCTCACGGTTATGATTCCTTGACTCCTCATTGACATATCGGTCTGATTGGTAAAATTGGTAATGTATTTTAGGCCATGGATGCTATTCTAACCTAACACATTAGGGGCGTCATTACCAACCCTAAAATGCACCACCATACGGCATGGAGGCCAACTCATGTCTCTTCGCCTGCTTGAAATCCTTTGAATGAGCGCCGAAAAAACCATAGATAAATGGCTTAGTGCCCCTAACCTCTCAGAAGGTTAAGGGACCCCTTGTTGACGCCCCTCACGCCCTTGCTTGGTGGAATGCAGAGCTATTATGACCCGTTTACCCTAACAAAGAAAGAAAAAGAATGTAAGAAGTTTCGGTACAGGGAGAAAAGCTTCGGGTCCGGGTTAACAGACTCCCAGGCCCGTAGCGAGTTAAGTCTGAAACCAGTCCTTCAATATATAAAGAATTGAGATTACCTAATTCAGGAAAATCTATGAAACTATACCCAATTAAATCCATTTGCCAGCCGCTGCCGCACCCTCGAAGAATTCAAACAAAAGGGTTGGAGGACAAAAGAGGAGGAGCCAAGGATCAGGATCCCGAGGAGCCGGTGAATTGATCTCAAAAATCATTATAAGTTGGTTAATATTGAGATCAATAAAAAGATACTTTACCCAAATGCGAGTCTTAGTTATATGTTTTCTTGGTTTGTGTTTAATCTCTAGCCAGTAGAGACAATAGCATGCATGCATAGTTTTATTAACGATTGCAGGTCGCTTTTTAATGGAAGCGGCCGTGACAAGGAGATAAAAGCTCAGCGAGGAGGAGCTACTGACCAAATCGATAAAAAGGTTAGTTATTTTTTCCCTTGTTTGCTTGAGGAAAGGGTTTTAGATTCAGGGTTGAAGGTTAAAAGTATCTTATGAAGGTTCATGATCTGCATACAAGTTCAAAACCCTAGCTTGTTAGTACATAGGGTATAATACCCTAGCTGCCAATGAGTGGGGAAACCAATAAACACGAAGTACATACTCGGTAACATGGGCCCTCAGCAAGGAGATAAAGCTCAACGGAGGAGCTACACCAACCGTCGATAAAAAGGTTAGTTAGTTCTTCCCTTGTTTGCTTGAGGAAAAGGGTTTTAGATTCAGGGTAGAAGGTTAAAAGTATCTTATGAAGGGTCATGATCTGCATACAAGTTTAAAGGCCTAGCTTGTTAGTCCGTAGGGTAGAATACCCCACAACACTTACATGGAGGTGAGGGAAGCAATAAACACAAGTACCATACTCATTTTAACATGGGCCCTTGTTGTTTTGCTTGTGTTGGTCTTCCCACTTACCCAACCTAACCATCCATTCCAATTTTACTTAACTATTTTCCTCCTTTGTGAATCTTTCTCAAATACGGCTGTCATGTGAGGATCATCCTTCACAATTTTCATCATCCTTATTTTGCATTAAGTGTATGAGTATCAATCATTTAACTAATATGACTTTTAATCATTGTATTCATTCTCGATATGTTTCTCACCCTTTGTGAATACTTACCAAATAATCTTAAGAAGACATATTGAGATTGGTCACTATGTAATCTATGTATTATTTATCATAGGGGTTCTATTAGTTTCTTATTATTTACTTTTTTCATCATTGAACATATACATATACATATTGATGATGATCTAACTTGACCGCCCATGATTGAACCCAGTGCATGTAATGACTGAATTAATTTAAACAACCATTGAATTACAATACAACAGTAAAATTTAAAAGTTACTACATTAGCACATTCGCAATCATATTCATCATAATAATAAAATTTAATAACAAATTTTTATACAAAACAATGAATAATTCTTGGTAATTACCTGAACCTGATGCTATCAACCTGTGTTTTCCCGCCTCTTGCTTCCTTCCCGCTTTTGGAAAACACTACCAAAAACCGTCCTCCCTGCCAACTAGGTAGCTCCCTAGCCCCAGGATATCAACGGATATCCTGGCCCTCTGTGCCCAAAACCCCCAGCAACCCCCGGTGCACTGTGTCAATTCCACTCAAAATTTCACTCTGCCAATCCCCAGCTCTCCAAAATTCATCCCCAACTCTCGTCGAATAATGCCCCCGTCAAACTCCTTTCCCCCCCTTATCCCTCCTTCACCAACTTCCCTTCATTTACTCCCTACCTAATATCTTATCCCATTCTTTAATATCTTATCCCATTTATTTAATGCTTCTTATCCTTTATTTAATGTTTGTTATCCCACTCATATACGTAAGTTTTAATAAATTAAATTATCAACCCT
>SNQJ01S0071120.1:20266-38480 GCA_010110895.2 Picea sitchensis
TAACCATTGACAATTATGAACAATAATTAATGATAATTAATTTAGTTAATATTATATAGGAAACAATTATTGTTTGGCTAACATCTTAGGACAATCAGATTATCAATTTAATTATAATTAATAATCCTTTACATTTATTTAAGTAGGGTCGTTACAGTGCAAATCCATCTTAACTTCGAACGTATCATGTGTCTAGAGGGATCAAATAACTCAATATGCAAACATTTCCTCAAGTTTTGCATTCTAAAAAAAGTTTACATATTTGATCATTCTCATCTTATAATAAATATGGAATTAAAATGAATTTAAGATAATTATAATATATTTAGATTACATCATCGTGTTTCAATATTATTAGAATTCATAACCAGGTGCCAGTTGTCCCACCTGTGAAGGAAATCGAGACAGTTGGCCAGTCTGAATTAGCATGCAAATTCAAAACATTGTTTTGCCACCATGTCCGGAGGAAACCAAGGTGCATGGCCAGTTTCAACAGTAGTTTGATAATGCCTATGTTATCACTACCATGGCTATGAGCTAGAAGAGCTACAGCTCTGATAAACATCAAAAAAGAGAAAGAGTTTTGAACAATGTTGAACAGGAGAACCTATTAACCGGTGTCCTCGCGGTCATCCTTCTCCTTGTCGTGTCTAACAGGAATGGCATAGAGTTGAGCGCAGGTGGGGCATTGTCGCCGTGGGGTGGCGCTGGAGTAGGCGGCATACAACATGTCCAGGCGTTGGTTAATGCGGACAGCTCTGAATATTTGGTCGTCCACCATGTTGCGGACCTCGAAAATCAAGTTTAGGTGCTTTTGGTGAAGAAGTGGTGGCGGGGGTGGCGACTTTTGCTCATCATCCTCCTCCTGGTGTGCTTGTTGTGTTCGTTGTGGCTTCAATTCCTCGTTGCCTTTCAGCAGCTCTTCCTCTACCAGACAGGTGGTGAATTCCTCAATGGGAGCGTCGTTGGGACCATGTGCTTCTCGCGGGTGGGGAGGCAGTGCTTCTGCTCCAAAACACGCAGGGGGGTTCCAATTGTCTGGAACCATCAACATGCGACTTTCAGAAAAATCGTGGGGGAGTTTCGTCGAAGGAATTTCCTCAACATATGTTCTGGGGGGCGAGTCTGCTTCTTTGGACTCCCTGGGTCTCTTTTGCTTGGCTAGAACCAGAGCTCGCTCGAACTTCTTATGCCTTTTCCGCCGTGAGTCGGTCGCGTACCACCCTGCGCCTCTGCAAGGTCTTCCTCTTGCTCGTGGCATGGTGAGAACAAGGACGAGAGCCAAAACTTCCCCTGCATTGTTGTTCTTTCTCGGCTCTGTAATCTTCCAATGCATCCCAAAGCCACCGAGAAGGTTGATAAGGGCGAAAATGGTGGTTGTATCCATTAAGGCCGTGCGCTTAATGCTCTGGCTAGTCGGTCTGCTCACGCAAGTGAGAGGCCTCGTCAAAAGGTGGAGGCCGACTGAATTGATGTCCCTCGTAACTAGAGGGGATATGAGGGCGGTTGGCCACCATTAATGGCCCCTCTTGGTGCTACTCCACGTGCCCACCCTGCTCTGCGTGGCACCCCATCCGAGGGAATTTATCATTTAATTTTAATTTTAATATAATTACTTAATTTATCATTTAATTTTAATTTTAATTTTATGTATTAATTTTTTATATTAAAAAATTATTTTTTAAGAAATTTGATCTTTTCAATGTTTAATAAATCTAAATTTAAAATGGATTTACATTCAAATGTAAGTATGTGATAACATCTATGTCATACTAAGTTTGGTCGAGAGCATACCGAAGAGGACTTTGCAAGAGACATCAATGGTTGAACCATTCCTTGCACTTTTAATTTTTTCACTTCTTGATCTTAAATGAATCATTATATAATGTGTCAACTATTTTGGTATTTTTTTATGAAAAAATTGGAGTTATAATGTGTCAACTTCCTCATGGGTATGAATATGTTGGATATTCTTATACATGTGCTTTGGTGATTTGGAGTCCATAAGCCTTCGACACTATTTTGGAGTTTAAAACTTTGAAATTAAAGATTGGAGCTTTTTATATTATTGGGCTATTAGGAAATAAAGGGATTCCATCCTTATTGTATTGATATTGCTTCATAATAGTGCAGAGCAATTTTGGAGCAAATTAAAAGAAATAAAGGATACCGCAGCATAGTTAATGCTCCCTTTTTATATTTTCATTACATAACAGAAAATAAAAAACCTCAATTTTAATTGGTTTTTCCTATATTGAATTTTTCCATGATATATTTCATATTCATTATATGAAAATATTATTTACTTAACTTCATTCATTTAAATGTAAGTTATTTCAATATTTTCATGTATTAAACTCATAACATTAAAACTACATTTTAAATTAATCATTATATAATAATGATATATAAACTATATGATATAGTTTATATATGATATATAAATTAAATGATAAAAAAGATTTATTATGATTCTTAATGGAATACCCAAAATAGTTTATAAATTTCCATGGATATGGATATGGATACATAATACATAGGATATTAAACATTTTAAAACTATTAATGAAATTAGTTGGTTGTTATTATTGTTGCCGACAAAATTGATTTTCCAATCCTCGCGCTCTAAGTGACTTGGCTTCATCCACTGATGAGGATGCCATGTGGAGAAAAGAAGACAACTGTGCTTTGGTGGAGGATGCCATGTGGAGAAAAGAAGTCGATTGTGCTTCAAGTGGAGGAGGCATTCTTGGCGAAACACGATTTCTTTCTTAATAACTATTGTGACTCTAGCCTTGAATCTTTGCCTCTCTTTCTCTATATGCTATTTTTTTTTAATTCCATTTTATGCCCTATTTACTGTGACATTGTGTGTAGATTCACTTAGAAAATGTGAAATGAGACTAGCTCCTCATAGGTGAGGCAGGCTATGCTTGGAGGCAGCCTAAGCAATGCCACACACTCCATATTAATCAGTCATGAATATAAAGAAATACATCAAGTAGGGAGTTAAAACAAACTCCTAGGAAATAGGATCTAAGTCCTAAATACAAACATAATCGGAACTACTTAACTAATAGATTCTCCATTATTTGTCCAACACTCCCCCTTAATGGAGAAATGGATTGTCTACAATACAAATGCCTAACATAAGTAACATGCATGTTGGTCTCAGTCTCAGCTAGGCTTACAACTTGACTCTAACAATTTCATCTTGACATTTCTTGTTGTTAGATAGTGATGGAGATGGAGCTTCTTCCTTGGCTTGATGCTCCAAATATGTTTCAACTTGACTCTGTTCTGCTTTACTTTCATCCTGGATTTGTTCTTCTTCATTTTGGAACTTGTCTGCTAATTATTGTTCTTTGTCCTCAACACTTTTGCAGGTTCTTGGAAGCATTTGTCTTTAATGCTTGCAAATTCTTCCAACTTCTCATAAGTGGGTTGCTTCCCTTTTTGGATACAATCATCAATGTCATGCTCAATGGACTGTTGCAACATCAATTCATAATAATACTTGATTTCTTCTGGGCTCCAAACCATAAAAATTGACTCAATATTTTCTTCGTCAATTTCTTCATTTTCTTCCATGTTTTCTTCATAATTAGTCACTATTGAAAATGAATCGTTGTCTTGTAAACGTGCACACTCAAAAACATTGTTACAATCATATGAAAAATCATAGGAAGAACCATACTGGTTCTTTTCATTTTTATCTTCTAAGAGAGCTTTCATTTCTTCATCTTTCTTCCCTATTGTAGTTTCATCCACCTGATCTGTAAGCAGGGTTACTTTTCCACTTAACAAACCATCTATGAGTTTCTTCTCCTACAACATATGGAACCAACATTCACTTGAAAAGTTTTCATCGTCATATTTAACTAAATTTACCAAAGATTCACACATGGGTTCATTAGCAGTGATACATTCATCTCCATTATCAATCTCAGTTGAATTCACCAAATCACTAAATGTTATTTCATTGTTAGCTACAAACATACTTTCTTCATTAATCATGGCAACTTCAATAATGTCATTTTCAATCTCTTTTCCAGTTACGAGTTTGTCAACACAATCACCATTTTCATCAACAATACCTACATCAACTTCAACATTCTCACTCCACTTCTTCATTTCAAGAATATTCCAAAATATTTTTTCACTAGGTATTTCACCAAGTTCACCCAAAATACTAGACAAAATGTTTGCATCCACTGTTGATATAATAAGTTGTAATGTTATTGCACCTCTTCTCTTATCATAGAAATTGACACAACCTTCATGATCATAATGTAATAAATCTACTATCCATAGTAATTTTTTCATTTCAGTTGTCCAAGGTTCATAATCTATACATGAGAAGAACGGCAAATTTGGCATCACTATTTCATATAATTCATCAAATTCTTCATTGATCAGATCTAGCTCCGCATTCTGCTCGTCAAACATGGATTTTGTTGTTCCAGAGTCTATACTTAAGGCTTAGAAGTACAGTGTCTAGGCATCCAAAAGTGAGTAAAAGGTAGAGAAAAGAGAAACGTCAACCTTCGACAAGGGAAACTAGGGATGATTTCTGTGTTGTCGTTGTCTAGCTTCCAACTGTTCCTGGATGTTTATATCTCGTTCAATCGATGCCCATGATCGTTCGAGTTCAACCCAGGTAGTGGTTGTTTTAAGGATAGTATCAAAAAGGTTGAAGGCAATATGTGTTTGATCTGATAGTCCGGGTTCGATATTAGGTTGTCTTGATACAGAGACAGTCATGGAGGAACAGTAAAATAAGAAAACCTCAGGAGGAATTTAAGTGTTGTCTCAATTCGGTCGTATAAAAGAGAGTTTACGGTTTCAGGAATGAAAAGGGGTGCAAATCAAAGGCTCTTTCCCGTCACTTGGTTATATTTTAATAAAATGTATGAGGTGGGAGAAAACATTTAGTTTTCTATCGAGTAAGGCTCCTATCAAGGGAGAATCTCACGTATAAACAGAAAAAGAAAAATGTAAAGAAATAACCCGATGAAGCAAAAAATATATATAGAACTCTGAAAGTGTTGAATGGTCTTATACCTGCTGATAGCTGGTACAGAGGAAAAACAGTGAACAATATAGAAAACCAAAATTCATTCACTATAGTAGAGGTTGTACTAAATTATAGCGAAGCATTCATCAGATACAAATATGAAATGAAACGAAATATGAGATACAAGAAAACAAACTCATAACACAGTCATGACGGAATTGAGAAACTTCGGATTTGCTTTATATTAACTCTCAAAATGTAAAACTTCTATTACAATCGACACAAAAAGGTCCAGCCTTTTTTCTTTCTTTCTATGGTATATTTACACAGTTTTACAATAAGATGGAATCTCAATCATTGCAAAATTTTCAGTTATGATAGGGAGGAGAGCAATCGTTCCATTTCTTCCTCTCTTTATTTATTTGGTGCCATAAGCTCGTCCTCGCGCATGCTAGGTACAGGTGATGCATCTTTCAACCAGCCGAGATATCAGCCTTGATGGTTCTGCTTGACAATTGGCTTCAAAAGAGTAACAATCTCGGGCTAATTGTGGTAACCTTTCTTCCATCTGTCTGTCTATGATGTCGATAGTGCTCAATTGTACACTTGGTTTAATCATACATTTATCTATTTGGACTATGTCTGCCATAGTCACTTGTGAGATCTCGGCTGAATTTCTTTCCTCTTTTTCATTTAAATCAAGTGAGATTTTTGACATATTCATTTGAATTAATGCCTCAGCTTTACCTTCGCTATTAGTGCCTAGCAGATTACCGTCTATAGACTTAAAATCCTCTTCTAAGGATTTTGTTACTCTCTTGGCTTGCAGCTTTCCTTCTGAGATGTTGTGCTCCCATTCCTTTAATAGAATATTTCCTCTGGTCTGCTCCGAAATGGGAAACTTGGGATTACTTCCCGATTCCCTGTTGTTTGTAGCTATCACAGCCTCTTGAAAAGCAACCTGTGCTGCTCCAGATTCTCTTTCTCTAACAGATAATTTTTTCAAAACTTGATTAACCAGTAAGCAGCTGTCCCGAATCACTTCTACCTTGGCGAGTAAATTTCACTGGGCCGCAGAAACTCTGCTCTGAATATCCATCGCCTAGAACTGGAACATCCTGATATTAATAACTTTGATTTCGGCGATTTCCACTCTAGCCTGTAGCTATTCGATCAAGTCTTTTTGTTGGCCCGCTTGTATCTGACCATTCTGAACCACCAACTCTTCTTGTTCGAGCTTAGTCTTGAGCAGCTCTATCTCACTTTTATCGGCCAACCTTTCTTGCTCTATCCCTACACTTTCCTGGTCCTTGGCAGTCTCTGCTACTGTGGCTAGTCTGGCTTCTAGGGTTTTGATGAGACGATTTTTTCGTTTCAGCTGGTTTTTCAAAACCCTGACTGAAAATTGATTCGTTGTGGCATATGCCCCTAATGTCTCAGCTATTTCCATCACGAACTTTTCATTCTTCTTGTCCTTCCCATTAGTCAATACTTTGTATTTCTTCGCTGTTGATTCCCCTTCCTGATAGAATTCTCTCTTTACCACTGTCTTTCTCTTCTTATCAAAGAAGAACTCATTTGGAGGGAGCTATTCCACCCTTATAGGCCTCAATTCTTCATTTAAGATCCACCCTGCGTCAATATTTCCCTGAGTTGACTGCAAGGGAGTAACGGATGCGATAGGATCTCTGATTTGCTTCACTGATTGCCCCGGAGTAGTAACCGGAGTCTGCTTCTTTGGCAGGTCGGGAGTCTTTATCTTTTCTTTCGGACTCTTAGTTTTCTCTTCCCCGTCCTGGTGTTTTTCTTGACTGGGAGTCGCATCTTTGGAGCCTTCGGCATCTTTTTGTTTCACCTCCGCTATACTCGGATTCTCACCCCGTAATACTGCGGGAAGACAACTGTGTCGATGTTATTGGAATTTCAGAACATCGGCTCTCTCTTCAGGTGCCAAGGTTTGTATCCGAGCTAAAATCTCAGCATAAGATCTTGCACCTCGGAAAATGTCATCCGAGGGCGAATTTTCGTGTTCAAATCTTTTGAGTCCACAACTGGCCAAATGATTACTCACGACCCTTTGCGGATCGTGCTTCTTGAATTCAATAAGGACCAATTTTAGGTCTTCCAAGGCTGCTGCCTCATCTTTAGCATGCCCGAAATCTAACAAAGAATATGAATTTAAATGAATAGGAAAAGGTGGCCATACCTTCTTTGAGTATCTCTTAAGCTCCTTGCTTATGCCATCGATTACTGTTTGTCTAGCAACCTCACGACAAGCCAGCTTGTCAGGGATGAATAATGGAAATGCATGTGGGGGAACAGAAGCCCCAAAAACTCTGAGATATGAGAATTCGGCTTCTACATACCAGTCAGATATACTGCTCAAATTCATCACTATACTATCTGAGATCCTGGGTGGCGGGTGGCCGAAAATAGTGACATGCAGCGGTACCATCACTCAGTTGAAGATTTCATATACGAAATATGTCGCTTTGTTTTCCCACAATTTCAAATGATAGACGTGGATGGGCTTGGCCTCTGTTGGAGTCCAACTCCAGCTCATTAAGGGAAATGGTGTTAGAAATCACACAACGTCCATAATGTATGCAGACATAAAAAATGAAGAAATCTTTCAGCTCTCTTCCTGCGCCTGATACTCTGTAACCCGATTGGTCAAGCTATCAGACAACATTTTCGCCCAGTCGAAGGAATAGCCTTCGACGACTTGATGTATTAGAGGCACCCATTGAAGAAAGAAATGTGAGGTGTCCTCTCTCCCGTATAATATGCAGGTCATCATAGCTACATACTTGAACTGTGGTTCCAATGAAGCTATTGAATATATACCATTACTGTCTGCCCTGAACTTCACAGGGTGAGAAACCCAATCTCTTATTAAGCTAGACACAGTCTTGTCATACTGCAAACATTCCTTCTGTTTGAACTTCTCTAAGAATTCGGCATCATATGTAAGTTCGGACACGGTGGACAACTTGTACATAGCTTGCAGTTGTTCAGGTCTGAAAGTCTTGATGGTGACCTTCTTCTCATTGATGATGGTTTTGACTGGTATGTCCGCATGATCTAATGCCCACCGGACCATATCATAGTAAGGGAGAAGTCGTGGCCTGGCCGCTACTTTATGCATTCCCGATTGAATGACGATATTATATTTGGTGGTTATGTCATCTTTTTCATTGTCGCTGGAATCATCAGAATAATCCACTAATTCGACCTGCAGAACATCAGAAACGAACGACCAGTTCGGGACAGAGTCGACACTTCGAGGTGAAGTATCAGCGACATTGTCTGAACCTTGTCCTGAAACCTCAACGTTGGCTTTAGACGCTTTTCGTGAGGCCATGACGGGAGATCCTGCTTTAGCTCTTCTGCAATAAAAATATGTATACATACAGAAATTAGCTTGCTCAGAAAGTGTGCTTTGTGTAATATAGAAGTGAATTTGTTAAAACAAATAACAACTCTATATATTCGAAAAATCAGTACTTTTCAAGAACAGATCGGTCAAATCACGCTTAAAAATAAATTTAGCAATAAAAACTCAATCTCTATTTGTCGATTCACCTTGTTTATAATTAATGCCATAAATTTTGGCGGTTTGAAAAGTTAGTTGGCGTAAGGAAGAATTAAGACTGCCTCGTAAACTATGCATGCATCAAATCACGGGAGACACTGGTTTAGATTAATTAATCCGGTTTTACCAAAGTTAATTAATCTTTCGGTACTCGTTGTATCGGGAATTTTTTCTTTAACCCTTTGAACCTCTAACACCCGAAATTGCGATCATTGACTTTGGTTAATAAAAACGTAATTGTGATTAGGCACTTAATTAATTACGTAATTATTTATATCACCATATCGCGACTCGGAGCTTCGAAGGTATAGCTTCCGGGAAGTTTGCATGCCGAGTTGTGAAACCGCGAGATCGCGATGATATGTTTTAATTAAAAGGGAGGATAAAATCGGATTAAGTGTTTAATTAATTATGTTCATATCTTTATCGCGACTTCACGACTCAGGGCTTAAACAGTGTAGCTTTTTAAAAGAGAACACGTCGAGTTGTGAATTTCCGACAGAACTTAACCATGGCTAAGCTTTTACCTTTAACCTTGACACGGGTTACTAAAACAAGAAATTCGTGGTTTCGGCTATCGGGGTTACGACAATAAGACTTTTGGATTTAGTAAACGCCGAGATGCGAAACCCGATGATGTTTAACCGTTATTTAGGAAAATTTTACTCTCGTTACTGCCCTGGGTAAAATTTTAAAACGATTTCGTCGTTTCGTTGCTCGGGACTCATGAACTATGTGATCTATAGCATCCGATATACGAAATCCCGAGGTAGAACAAAGGGGGAAAAATATTTGACGAAAAGTAGAACTCGCCTCGAGAGTACAATAACTATCGCCGCTCGCGTGATAAGACTTCAAAGATTTTGAAACCACAGATGGAAAATACGAAAACCATCTTTCGATTTCGAGCATTAAGACAGGAAATTCGAGACGGGCTAGAAAAAACAAAGGCGGCTCCAACATAGGCTCCAACTAGGGATCCCGTTTTCTTGTAAGACAGGAAGAACAGTAGACCACGTGTTGATATTGGGTAAATGGAGTCAATAGCTTCAAATAGGCGAAAAGGTTCTCGAGAACAGGGTATCGAAGGAGAAAGAGACTTCGTTTTTTACCTTTGAAAAGATTTTCAAACTCAGATACTCTTTTTAAACTTAGTCATAGTCCCTTTCATGACTTTCCCCTTCCCGTTACTAAATCCAGGTCTGTCTTAAGACAATCAAAACAGTTCTAGGAGACCCAACAGATCTTGTGGCTATCAGCTTGCATCAAAAGAAGAAGATTATATGTTTTTAATCAGGAAGCCCTGTATGAACATGGGATGTAGATCAGGTTTTTAAAAGGAATTGGTTACCAGAGTAGAGTGATATTCATGTATAAAATCCTTACAGATATCTCAGATATTGTTTCACTGCCAGCGAGCTTGTTCAATACCCCGGTGAAGTTATCTAGCCCCTTTTACTGAATTTCCTTTCACCACTTCGGAATATATTTGTGCATTTAAATGCTGAGACGAGGGCAATCATTTCTGAATTTTCTTTCATCGTCTCTTGGACTAGATGGGGGAAATCATTTCTGAATTTCCTTTCACCACCTGTCTTATAATTTTCTTTTTTAGAACGCGAAGATGGGGGCAATCAGTTTGTATCAGGGTTGATATCTGTGTAATATTTTGCATTATAGGTCTGTCAAATTACTTTGATTACTCGGTACCAACCTTCCCTTAACCTTCACAACACCTTCGTTCTCAGGGAAAAAAGGAAAAATAACTTTCTTAGGGAATTCTATTTGAGCAAGCCTCAATCCTCCGAAATTGTTGAAAAACCTAGGAAAGTTAGGATCACTTTAAGCGTCCCTTCGTTTAGCAGGGGACCGAGGAGTCGTGAAGACCCGCTTTCTTTCCACAATCTGCTTTGAAGCTCACGAGGTTGAAACTAAATCTCTTATCCCTTCCTATGCGAAACGGAAAGATGCTGACTTTTTAAAAGGTAAACCTGAAGACAGAGAACGGTGACAGATAGTGACTTATGGACTGAAAAACAGAAGTAAAAAATTCAAAACTGACTCTTGTAAATCTTTTTCGGGGGCACTTTACTTTGATTGACTACTTTAATTTGAGTGAATTGTTTAATTTGTTTTATTCTTTCGTAAACGATTAAACAAGGAAACAACTCTGTTATTTATTAGTTCGGACGATGTTGTTGTCTGAATGAGGTTACCTCGGTTTTCTTTAATAGTCTTTTAGAACATGTCTTTTAGGAAATATCATCTTTACCTTATCGTTTCATTTTCTTTGCACAATATCAAAAATCTTGGGTATCACCTGTTTAAGCCGATTTATTTCTGACACCAACTTTCGGTTTACTTCTCCTGCTTGTTTTGTGTGCAGCTGGAATCCTGTAAGAGGCAAATATGAGGGTTATCAGGGCTATCTGAAAGGTGTCTAAAATTCGCGAAAGAAGATCAACATAACAAAACGAAATGGAAAATATATATACACAAGTAAAATTTTTATATATGAATATATAAATCTAAAATTAAATGAATATATAATTTTTTAATTTTTTTTTGGCGATTGTTTATGTCATATAATGCTTCAGATAACGCCTGTTGACGGGAGCATTGAGGATTTCACCATCTAGATTTTCCAGTAGGAAAGAATTTTTTCCTTCGAGAGCCGAGACTCTGAATGGCCCATACCAGAGGTGATCGAATTTACCATGTTTCGCTGCTTCTTCCCTCCTTGCATCCCACCTTAGTACTAAATCACCTGGGAGAAAATCTTTGTCCTTTTCTCTATGGTCGAATAATGTCTTCATGTCGTATTGATACTTCTGCATCTTTTCATCTACTTCGACCCTGTGTTGTTGAACCTCGATTAGTTGGTTTATCCTCCTGGTGACATGATTAGGTTCCTCTTTCTGATCTTGCCACAACTTCATCACGGGGAGTGCTAAATTTATTGGTAACACCGCATCTGTCCCATATACCATCTGAAAAGGAGACATGCCGATAGACTTTTTAGTGCCTATGCGATTCGCCCACAAAGCGTAATTTAAATGTACATGCCAAGACTTTTTTCTTTCATCCAACACTTTCTTAATTATATTTATCAGGCTCTTGTTAGACGACTCAACTAGTCCATTTCCTTGGGGGTAGTACGTTGTAGAATGGCCAAGAATGATATTATACTTTTGGCAGAAGCTGATCATAGCCATAGACTTGAAAGCCTGGGCATTATCCGTGACTATCTTTCGGGGGCAGCCAAATCTTGACAGGATATTGTCTTCTAAGAACTCTATTACCACCGAGTCAGTTGCCCTCTTAGTTGGAATAGCTTCCACCCATTTAGTAAAGTAGTCTGTGGCAGTTAAGATCCACTTGTGTTGGGCGCTAGAATGCGGATTAATTTCTCCTATGAAATCTAGCCCCCATTGTTGGAAAGGGGCTTCAGTTTTAACCGGAACTAAAGGTAGCGTCGTGATTTTTTGTTTACCTGCAAATAGCTGACAAGGGTTACAGGCTCGAACTTTGGCGTTAACGTCTGAAAAGAGTTTTGGCCAGTAATACCCAGCCCTTAGAATTTTGTAAGTTGTGGCCCTCCAAGCGTGATGTCCTCCACAAACTCCTTCATGAAATTCACTTATAACCCTTTCTGTTTCCGATTCGACTAAGCAGACTAACAAGAAACCGAGCGGGTCTTTCCAATATAGTTGATTTTCGGCGATACAATACTTAACCGCATGAAGCTTTAAAGTCCTGGCTTTTGATGGTGATAGTTCCCTTGGGCATTTTAAAGTCATTAGGTAGGATACTATGTTTCGGTACCATTCTGATAATGCAAACTTCTCCTCGACCTTAATTGTACTTGTTGGTTCATCAAGCTCACTTACGTTCATATTTTCCTCGTATCCTTGCAGGCAGTTTATATCCAGAGCTCTGAGATTTGATTTAGCCAAAAGTTTGGCCAGGCCTTGTCCTTTTATTAATTTAGTAGGTTTGATTTCTAGGTCAAATTCTTGAATCTTGGCCAGCCATCGTCCTCTTTTCCCGTCACTGTCCGGTTGTACCAAAATATTTTTCACAGAACTAGTTGGTACGTACGCAATGATCTTGGAGTGCAACACATATGTTCTAAATGCCTTCAGTGCTTTTACCATGCGTACGCTTGTTTTTCTATTATATCGTATTTAAGTTCTGCGTCTCTGAGACTCTTGCTGAAAAAGGCGATTGGTTGTTCGAAACCCTCTTCGTTCTTTTGGAGGAGCACTGCAGCAATCGTGTGTTTGGAGGCGAATGAAAAAATAAGAAAGTCTTTCAGATAATCGGGACTTGCCAATACAAGTGCCTCGGCTATTACTTTCTTAATATGTGTGAATGACGCTTTAGCTTCTGTTGTCCACTTTACTTCACTGTTCTTTTTCAGCATATATGTGATCAATTTTACAATTTCAGCGAAATTCGGGACAAATCTTCGTAAAAAAATTATTTTTCCTAAGAAAGATTGAATTTCTTTTACATTTGTAGGAATGTTTATAGTATCTATTGCTTCAACCCTCTTAGGATCAATCTTAATTCCATCCTTAGATACAATATGACCTAGTAATTTACCCTCTTGCATGGCGAAGTGTGATTTCTTGGGGTTTAAGGATAAACCAAACCTGCGGCACTTTTCGAATGTTTGTTTAAGATGTACCAGATGTTCTTCGTCGGATTTGGAGAAGATTGTTAAATCATCAAGATAGATGACTACGAACTTATCCCTCTCTCCGATGAAAGAGATGTCCATAGCGCGTTGGAACGTGGCTCCTGCATTCATCAAACCAAAAGGCATCTTATCATACATGAACGTACCCCAAGGGCTAGTAAAAGCTATTTTTTCTTTATCTTGTTCATTCATGGAAATTTGATTATATCCAGAGAAACCATCAATCATAGATATTTTATTCGCCCCAACTACCCTTTCTAGCACATGATCCCTTTTAGGCAGCGGATAGTTGTCTTTAAGAGATGACTTATTTAAATTTCTAAAATCCACGCACAGTCTGATTTCTCCACTCTTTTTTCGGACCGAGACCAGATTCGCCACCCAGTCAGAATATCTCAGAGGTACTATAATTTTCGCCTCCAAAAGTTTCATCACTTCTCTCTCGACCACAGGTAATAAAATAGGGTTGATTTGCCTAAGCTTTTGTCTAAAAGGTTTGACCCCAGGTTTTAAAGGTATCTTGTGATCAATCACGATAGTGTCGTAAGTTCTTAACTCGTCATAAGACCAGGCGAAAACGTCCTTAAATTGTCTGAGTAGGTCCTTATATTTGTCTTTTATTTCAGGGGGAAGAAGTTTAGATATTTTAACTATCCTAGACTCTTCTTTGGTTCCTATGTCACAGTCCTCAACTTCTTCTGGTTGGGGTTGTAAGGTGGATTTTACAGGTATGTTGTTTTGATCAAACAGTATTTCCAGAGGGATCAATCCTTTCAGAATCTGGTTGTTTTTTAGGACCAACATACGATGATTTGTGATTTTGTCTCGGAAAGCTTGAGGATCCTCCCCTTCTTGCATGATCCATATCTGGTCATTTTGATTTTCTTGGTCTGGATGAGTTTCGGAAAATTCACCTACTGCTTCAAGAAACTTCTTAATTTGTTCGTCATCCTCAAAAACCTGTCAGTGATGGATATTATCTGGTATAGATGGTCTGTGTCTTATCTCTATGTGATACTTCAATTTAAAGGTTGTAGGAGGCGTGAAAGTTGAAGCCGCTTTAGCTAATGCATTAGCATGTAAGTTCTCTGCGCGTGGGATGAAGTGGACATTTACGGACGAGAAAAAAATTTCCATCAGATTCCAGGCACAATTCATGTATGATCTTAATCTGGGATGCTTGGCTTGGTACTGTCGATTTATTTGTTTGACTATTAACTCTGCATCTCCGTATACCTCTAGGTTATTTATTTTTAGCTTCCTGGCAGCCTTTAATCCTAAGACCAACGCTTCGTATTCACATACGTTGTTAGTATAATCTATATCCCATTGTAGTCTGTAAGAAAAAGGAACAACGAACTTTCCTTCGGGAGCCACGAAAAACACTCCTGCACCAGCCCCTTCACAAGATGAGGCACCGTCAAAAAACATTTTCTAGATACCGGTGCTACCCATATCCTCGGTCATGTAACCTGACTCTTCCTGTTCTATATCATTTTCTTCTAGACAACCATCCAAACCGTCATCAAAAGATAAGATACAATTTCCTAAATCTTGATCTGCAATGTAAATAGGGAAATTGTTCGGATTTTGAGGGTCGCTTACTGTATATGCTAACCTCGTCTCTCTATACAACCAAGCAAATTGCCCACCAAACACAGGAATTGTGGCGAATGTCATATCCAGTTGAAGAGAACCCCCCAACTTGGCTCCCCATGACCTAGACAACAGTAAGCCATACTTAGGGGGAATGTCAGCAATAACCACATCCATCAAGATACTCTTAACTGGGCCCCGTGCCAGGGTAACTACTAAATCCTTTATCATTCCCATACACTTAACCCTTCTCGAGTCAAAAGAGTAGAGATCTCTGTAAGGTCTGGTGATCTAGAGACCCAATTTGTCCATAATAATTTTAGGCGTCATGTTATGGGAGGCTCTGGAGTCTAACATGCAATTATGTAGCAGTTGATCGTATACATTTAAGGTGATATAAAAGGGAGCAACAGTGTCTTTGGCCCCTTCAAAATGTGGACCAAAAGTGATGTTGGGTTTATCATCTTCTAGTTTTAAAACGTCAGACTGGCTTTCTAGCTCTGAGACACCTATCACTTTGGTAATCTGCTTCCGATAAACTGGGTTTTTCGCTAATTATACCAGAGGGATTGGTATCTTAATTTTATTTATCTCGTTTTCAAAACTGAAAACTCCACTCACCTTGTCTGTCTCTTTAGTTGGGACTTCTGAATCCTTCATTTCCGACTTATTTGTCTGGACCGCTTTATTACTCATGGTCTTGGTTGAAGGCGTAGTTTTATTAGCGGTTTCGGTTCCTTGTGCTTGGGTCTCAAATTTTTCCACTTCGGACTCTTGTGTGCTTACTACTTTCTCTTTGTTGTTAGGTAATAAGGTTTCTTCCGGAGTAGGCTCATAAGTTTGACCTCTTGGGAGAATTTTCTTAGGTTGAGTAGTTGAAATGGGCTTACCCTTAGATCTCAAGTTATACTTAGGTTGGACCTCGGCCATTATCATTTCAGTTTCTTTTTTAGAGCCACAAAGGTCAGTATGATCTCTTTCTTCACCCTTAACCGACGGTTGTTGAGTGTTTAGAGATTTTTAATAATCTTCTCTAGTCAGATACAGTTGTGTGCAGTCATCACCGAAGTTCGTGACATCATTATCCGAATCTCCGAAATCTTGGAGATCATTCACTCCTATAAAATTTGTGTTCTTTAGGGGAGCTTGTATTTTTTTATCTTCGTTTTTTATCTGTCTTTGTTGGTTCGGGGGGTTGGGGTTCCTCTTGAAATAATTTTTGGTGAAAGAATCAGCTTTGGCCAATGCTAGCTCCATTCTGGATATTTTATTAGACAGTTCCTTAATTACCCTGGCCATATCGTCTACTTTGTCATCTGTGGATCTATTAGACCCTGACGACCCTGCTTGTTCTCTAAAGCGTTTAGTTTCTCGGTTTCCCGTTTCTACTTTAGCTTTAAGCTTGCCATAAGCCATCATATTTGACTCAATTTCTACAGTGTCATCTTGCATTCGGTTTAGAGTGGCTCCCCTTCTTTCTTGCAAAAGGAGTGTGAAATCCGGTTCGAAAGCCCCTGCGAAAGTTACTTTGGCCGTGGGTTGGGGCGGTTTAACCTCGGCTGGAATTTTGTTAGACAGCTTGTTGAATCTTTGAATAAACTCCATAACTGTTTCTGAATTCTTTTTTCTTAAAGACCCAAATTCGATTAAATAATATAGGTGGTCCTTTATTTCGCCCCATTGTCTAAGGAAAGCATCTTCCAAGGCGTCATAAGACAAGATCGATGCTGCAGGTAGACTCTGAAACCAAGTCTGGACCTGGCCTTCGAAGGTTTGGACAAGAAGCCTCGAATATACGTCCTCATGTTCGATACCTAGGATGTCTGCGAATTGATCAAAGAAATTAATGTGTTCGGTTGCGGTCAGATCTCCTTCCCCAGTGAATTTCGGCAAATTTTTTATATAATTTTCGGGAAGGTCGTGCAGAGGAATGGGAAATACCAAGGGAGCGTATCCTGTTGCCACTTTCGCAAACACTCTGGGAGGTGGGGTAGGCCCTTGGCCTCCAGCTCCTCCTCCAGGAGCTCCTCCAGCTCCTCCTCCAGGAGCTCCTCCCCCTCCTCCTCTGATAACGCCCTCCACCTCCTCCTCCGGCGGCTTCCATCGTTATTAGTGGAAAGTTGTAAAGGGGGTTTTGAAAGACTAAAAATGAATCTTTACTTTCTTCACGGGGTGAAAAATCTGAGGAAGACTGGTAAGGGATGTGAGGGCTTGGATCTTCGGACTTGCAAGAGATGTAGTCAGAGGAACCAACGGGTGTGGAAGCTGGATGTATGAAATATTCTTCGAGACTATGTGGGGTCACGAAATTCAACTGAAGATTCGATGATATATCGGCAGTATATAAATTTTCTGCAGAACTTTTTCCTTTATGTTCTGCAAGGGTTATCGAAGTAGTTTCACTTCTGACTTCAGAGCGATTCAATGTTAGATCCTTAGTGTCAAAGAGAGGGTTGCGTGAATTCGAAGGTTCGGAAGAACTTTTGGTCTTCAGTTGCGGGTATTTAGGCTGATAGACTGTAGAGGTCGTCTTAAGAGATCCTCTCGTCTTTAAAATTTTCTCAGGGTCGGTAACGGGTGTGCTCTGTTTACCATCCGGGTTTTTCCTGGTATTACTTCGTCCGAATGTCAGCTTATTAATCGTGGAGTCGCCAAGTGAAAGATTGGAAAGCATTTAAGAGGTGTGCACTCTTTGTTCACTATCAAAGGGTGGCACTTTCAACGAAATAAATGTCGTTTTCCCAGTGAAAAAGATTTCGTAACTTCGGTCACCGGCAACGACGCCAAAAAGATGTTGTTCCAGAGTCTGTACTTAAGGCTTAGAAGTACAGTGTCTAGGCATCCGAAAGTGAGTAAAGGGTAGAGAAAAAAGAAATGTCAACCTTCGGCAAGGGAAACTAGGGATGATTTCTATGTTGTCGTTGTCTAGCTTTCAACTGTTCCTGGATGTTTATATTTCGTTCAATCGCTGCCCATGATCGTTCGAGTTCAACCCGGGTAGTGGTTGTTTTAAGGATAGTATCAAAAAGGTTTAAGGCAATATGTGTTTGATCTGATAGTCTGGGTTCGATATTAGGTTGTCTTGATACAGGGACAGTCATGGAGGAACAGTAAAATAAGAAAACCTCGGGAGGAATTTAAGTGTTGTCTCAATTCGGTCGTATAAAAGAGAGTTTACGGTTTCAGGAATGAAAAGGGGTGCAAATCAAATGCTCTTTCTCGTAACTGGGTTATATTTTAATAAAATGTATGAGGTGGGAGAAAACATTTAGCTGTCTATCGAGTAAGGCTCTTATCAAGG